>JAQIWP010000835.1:0-19714 GCA_034695525.1 Euzetes globulus | reverse complement strand
TTCTTCTCGTCTTCTTTTTTCGGCTCTTCTTTCTTCTCATCGGTCTTCTCCTCAGAGGGGGCGGCGGGCGCTCCTTCAGCGGGCGGTTGTTCGGCGCCTTCAGCCGCTGGCTTTCCTTCCGCTGACTTTCCTTCCTCTGGCTTTGGTTGCTCTTCGCCGGACTTTTCTGGCTGTTCTGACATTTGATCTTTTGTTCGATAAAAGGATAACTGAATTAAGAATTTTTTCAAACTTTTAGCTTTGAATCAGAAATACTTTTAACGACTTTTCAACGATTTTCCGAATAAATTCAAATTTCGAATAAAAAATCGTTTCACGCGATAAACAATGTTTTCATATTTAGTTTGTAATGATTTTTGGATTATTTGAAGTCCAATACTTAATGCCTGATTAGATGCAAAAAAATAGTTATTTAAAGACTACTTTCCTAAAAATAAACAACAATATTTTATTTTAATGATAATTTCAAGTAATTCCACAATGTTATCTTATGCCAATTCTCTTGCAAAAATCGCTCAAGTTAGAATTACAACTCCAATATGTTTGTTTGTTATTTTTATTCAAATTAATTGTTTTCTATTCTTGTTATGAATTCATTCAAATAATATCTTCAGATATGTTTCATCCAATACTCAATACAAAAATTAGTGAAGGAATGTCTGAATATTGTTATGATTCATAAAATTGTTATCCATCTGAACAATAAGTCATAGACAGGGAATGGACAAACGGACCCTTACAATGGATAACAGGGAAAACATCTCAATAGTGTTAAAGTTTTAATTTTTGATGACTTTACTTTACTTTGATGAATTTTTGATGTAAAATTCAATCTGACCTTTTGTTAAACAAATAACTCATTACTTATCAAAAACATTTGCGATATTTCAAGAAATAGCTCATTTTTGCCCTCCTCGAAGGACTGTTCTCATGGGTGACAAACAATTATCTGTCGGACAAATTGATTGTCAATAATTTCAACGAATGGAACCACAACTCGACGATAGGAATGCTCGATATGGGCGGCGCCTCCGCTCAGATCGCATATAGGACTGGAAGCAAACCAAATAGTTCTCTAAGTAGTGATGAAGTGAATGTCCGGCTCTAATAGGAATCCCCTTCGCGATGAGTCCGACAGTCCATGTCTTCCCATTGGAAGGACACAACTCGTGAGCGGAGATAAGTTCAAAGACCAAATTTGTGTCAAATTGAAAGACAAATCTAAAGAAATTCAATTCAACCGGAACTACACTTTCATTGGTCAGAGTAATTCAGAGGAGTGTTCCCGTATTATAAACACTCATCTTTTGAATAAAACTAAATGTGAACAGAATTTTGAAATATGTTTCGATGTGCCGGACAGTCGTCCCCCACAGTCCACCCAATTCTATGCCATATCCTCCTACTTCTATACGGCCCGGATCCTCAATTTGAGTCAACCCCTGAACGCCGACGAATACAAACGGAAAACAACAAAATTTTGTAATTCAGACAATTCGACCATTTTTGAGGAGTGGCCGTTAGTTATGGCCAAATACCTGGACGTCTATTGCTATCAACTTCACTATATTTACACAACGATTGCAGACATCTATAGATTCGACGACAATATGTGGCCAAACATAATGTTCTCAAATAAGATCGATAACACAGACCTGGGATGGAGTCTGGGCTTTATGATCAACGCCACGAACGCCATAGCCGCTGAAAAGCCTACTCCGCCGGTAGTGGAACTGTTCCCTTTCATTCTGGTCACCATTTTATGTACATTAATCTTATTTTTCAGTATATATTTCGCTTTAAAATGGATCAGAAGTAGAGAATCCAATAATAAGAGTGAGAGTTACCAACCCATCAGTATTACCACTTAAGACATCAAATTGTCTGTATTCGAGGTCATTGTCTATTAGATCAAAAGTGTCTTTGATTTTCATTAAATTGTTTGCTATCACCGAAAATGAGTACAATTTTTATCTAAACACATGTTTTTTGTATAAAAAATCTATGAATCTATAAATCTGTTGAATAATAATTCAATTTTAATCATTTAATTGTTAATAAGTTTTTGTTTTTTCTTTGACTAAACGTTGAATTAATGGCTTTAATTGTCATAACATTTATCTGTTTTTGTAGCAAAACTACAATCAATTGATAACTAAATATTAACTAAATATAAATGAAATGACATTATCTTTAAGAATAAAAACTGAATAAAAAGTGCGATAAACGCAAAACGATTTCAAATCTAATCAGTTGGAAGTGAGGGTCACTTCTTCAGGAGGTGTTGTCAATTGTTCTGGTCATCAGTTCTGGTGTTGGCAACCACTGGTTGTAAGCGTTTTTCTTTCTCTAATTCTTTGTATTTCTCGCTTTCAATGGTCTCTATTTCGTTGGATTTAATGGACTGAAGACGAAGTGCTCTTCGCTTCAGTTTGTCTGACCTTTCGCTCAATGACTGCATATCTTTCCTGATATTCAATAGTTTATTGCAATAGAGGTTAGCTTTGGCTACAATCGACTCGAAGTCCAGTTGTTTATTGAATTCATTGTATTTTTCGTTTTCCTGTTCTAACGACTCGATTAGCGAACTTTGATAGCGATTTAATTCATCCATCAATTAATCAATTAAATGGACTCTGGATTGAAGTCTGGTCTTGAAATTGGAACAGAAAGACAACTGATAATAACAAAACACTTTGAAATCAATTTCACAATCAGTTGACAGCTTCTGAAGGATTTGTTATTGACTTTCACTTTAATTTATTTGATTTTGCTTTCAATTATTGCATTCACTTTTAAATCACTTAAAAGACTGAATAAAACCAAAATATTTTTTGTTTACAACTTTTCAAAAATCAGATATTTTTGATAAACTTTTCGTCAAAATAGACGTAACTTTTAATGATAGAAATGAATGCAATTATCAAACCAATTTTTCATCACTTATTACCAAGATTTTGCAATAAACAGGCTTGATTAAACTCAGACCTAAGATATATTTAATATTTAGAAGAATAAATTTGTTTTTGAACTCTAATGACCTAGTTTCTTGTCGATATAACTTTGCAACTTTGAACACAAACTTTTGGGGGAACTCTAAACACAAAGTATTTTGTAACGACTGTTTTGAATGATTAATATTTTGTTTATTTTTGGTTAAAAGGGTGACATCTGTTTAGTGTTAAGGCAATCAAAAACAAGTCATTTGTTTATTTGTTTGTAAAAATGATTTGTTATTTAAAAGTCGATTAAAATCTATTAATCGTTCGTTTGTTTAATCGTTTCAACCGATCATTCAATCAATTGGTTAATCAAATACAGAGATGGCATCGAAAAGAGGTCCTAAGATAAAGATGTTGGCGATGCCGCCACAGAACTTCATCGCTTTAGGTTTGCATTTTCAATCTTCAGAATATTCTTCCAGATATCTCTAATTATCACTTAAATTATCCTGAGAAAACAAGCAAGATAATTTTTAGAACAAACCTAGCAAGTTTTAGTGAAGTCTTTCTAAACTGTCCTTATAATTACTTCTGAGTAAAGATTGTCCGAAAAGATACCGGCTTTTGATAATTTAATTGAATTTTGCCATAATTTGTATGTCAGGCACGACCTCATCGTCTGCGCCATCAGCTCAACAGTCACTTAAAGCGGTACCGAAGAGAACGGATGCAATCGAGCCGTCAATTGTTGGCGTTTCGGCGCCAAAGAAGTCTAAAGTCTTATCGCATCACATGACCCGCTCTTCCGGACCCATACAAATGAGACGCGAATCGGGCGATCACTGGGAGGAGTTCGCTCAAGAAGTAGATCCCAGTCTATTGCTAGAAAAGGTCATTGAAGCAGAAGATGTCAGCGACGAGAGAGTAGAAGCACTTCTTTGCGGAGCTGTCAGACAGTTGCGGACACAACGGTCCAAACCTGATTCGGTTCTATACCTTACGCTCTGCTATTTGGCCAAAACACGTCCTCTTCTGTTCTGTACCGAAGTAGTTGTCGAAGCATTTTGTTCTCTTCTGAAACGGGACTCAGCACTGAGTTACAAATCAAAGGGCAATAATTTGGTGGCCATTCTATCGGCCAACGTATTGCTGGCCGTCTATCACGACGAGAACAACTGGCCCGACCAGTTCCTCAAAGTTTTCATTGAAGACTCTTTGGGCGAACGGGTGTGGGTCGACAGCGAAGACTGCAAGGGCTTTGTCGACAACCTGTTAGCCTCCTTCAACACCCGACTGCCCCCGAAGGCAATGATGCAACAGGACGTCCTTTCCACTAATAAGTTGACCGAGTCTTCCAGTCTGACCTCCAGTCCCAGTCATCCCCCGATAACCGTTGATGAGGCATCGATGGACGAGACCTCCTGTTCCAGTATTCCCATGACTAACGAAATGAAGGAACATTTGGAGAACATCGCAGTCATGTCCCGATTCACTCACAACGACTCGTTTGTCATCCAATACGTCACAGATATCGTTAACGAACAGCTGAACAGAAGACAAGCCCCGAGTGATGTCTCCCGAAATATGCTTAAACTTCTGATATCGACGGTCGGAATACCAGCCGTCCGTCTGATTGTCGCCCAAAAACTGGAACAATGGTTACAGAATCCAAAAGTGAGTTCATATTCTTTGTTCAATAATTAATTCTTCAAATTGAATGTTTGGCCCACAGCTGACCCGACCGGCACAGGACCTGTTGCTCACACTTTGCATGAACTGCAACGAAATAGATGGAGAAGTGATCTCCCAATTGGTGAAAATGCGTCTGAAGACCAAACCATTGACCAATCATTTTATAATTTGTATGAAAGAAATGCTGAACCAAACAGACGATACATTTCGACTTCTGTTGAGGACTGTCCTCTACAACGAGGTGTCGCCACAAAGAGGTCTAAATAATCTTCCGTTAATATCAATTATGTTTCAACACTCGCCCGAAAAGGCCACTAAAGTCTTGGCTGAAGTATTTCAAGAAATGATTGTTCAGAAAGAAGACTATTTGAAGACATTGAGGGGACTATTGCGTGAGATAATGCGTGCCCTCAGACACGAGCACATCAGTCATCTTTTGTTCGCTCAGGCTCTCATCGCAGAGGGACAGCCATTCCTTGATTTAGATCCGTCTGAGTTCGCGATTAGGGAAAGAGCTGTCACTTTGATGACTGATTTGTTAACAATGATTATGTTCTTGAGTTTGAGTCCAGCCATCAAAGAAGCCATTTCCACCACAAAGCCTGACCGAAGAGGTAAAGGTATTCCCCATCTATTGTCTATGGATTTTGAGTTTTCAATTCATTTTTTCAGAAGTCATTCGCAACTATCAAATACAGATCTCGAATGTCCAGCGCTTAGCGGTTAAGTGGCTCCAGAAGTCTGTCATCAAAACATTCCGACCGGAGCGCAACGAATACCTTCATTGGTAGGCCTTCCTATTCTGTCCAATGGAAATTCTAATCCAATAATTTGTTTGATAGTCTAAATAAAGTTCTGTTTATGGAAAGTGCGGAACACTATTATAGCAAAGATGGGTGGCCTCCAGAGAATGACCGCAATATGATGTTTAGAATGACCTCTGAAGTACCACTTCTGGAGGAAACCCTAATTAGAATCCTATCGATGGGCTCATCAAAGGATAATCCATTGACATCAGCCGAAGCTATCGAATTGTCGGACGCACTGATCAAAAGGGCGGCCTCTATCACAGAATACGATTCATTGACATATCCTGTGCTAATGATTAGTGACAAACAGATATTTTCTCTTCTGATGGCTAATGCCGTCTATCGACACCCGGACAACATCAGTCTGCCGTCGGGTTATGAGCCGCCAAATATGGCCATCAGTGACCTCTACTGGAAAGTGTGGATTCAATTGCTAATCCTGACAGCGCACAATCCCTCTGAGTTTGGTACACTCGGGTGGGAAAACTATCCGACGCTCCGAATTCTCATTGAAATGTCTATCACTAATCACTTTGAGTTTCCGCCGCCGACCAAAACGGGCGATGATTTGATTAATCGGGAGCTTCAGATCAGTGCCTTCGAGAAGCAGTCGATTCTTCAGTTTGAGTCGTATTTGGCGGCCGCGTCCACCAAAGTCCAGATCAATGAGACAAATAGTCTGCTCTTATCCAAATTGATAACAATGGACCCTTTAGGACCGGCCCGAAAACCACCACCACAGGTGTTGGACCAGTTCAAACAGCTGAATACCGTCTTACGATTAGGTCATCTCTTATGTCAGTCTCGAAATCCTGACTTCCTTTTGGAAATTATTCAAAGACAACAGAAACAGATGGGTTCGGCGCAGTCGACCAGTGCTTCACCCATGCCATGGCTGGTCGAACTGGTCGAGTCCAATGAAAACAACTTTGGAATGCTTCCCGTTCAGTGTCTGTGCGAGTTCCTTCTGGGACAGATCAGCGAAGAAGAGTCAGCACAACCTCTTTTGACATATGAGTCGAGCACAAAATTTGAGAAGGGCAAACGTCGTGAGAAACGACGCAAGCAATTGAAACTCGTTAGTCATCTGCAGGCAGTCATCTCCAGTCAGTCGACCTGTTCTAAGGAATTGATTGAGTACTTCATGAAGCGACTCAGTTTTCAGCAGTCGTCAGCCCGGACTCTGGCCTCTAAAGCTTTGTCACTGGTCCTCTCGGCCGACGCCACCACCATTCCAGAAGACAAGCCCCTGACCTTCACCGAAGTAGACGTTTGGCTCTTAAATCGGTTGCCACAGACGACAAACTTCGAGTTCATCCGGTCGTCCGCTTGTGATTCACTCAGACCTGCAATTCTTGTGGAAACGGTTCCCAATGCTATCTGTCATTACATTCAATTCCTCTCACTCTATGATCAGACCGGGAGCTCAGACCTGGCATTAGATTGCGCTCACATTCTTGTTGACCGACAACTCATCACAAACTGTATTCTTCAGCAGAAACTACTCAAAGAAATCTTTGTCAGTTCACAGATGAAGATATTTTTGGAACATTTAATAGTGAAACGTCGGCCGTCCCGTGAGATTTATACCTGGGCAGACGCACAGGATCACATTATGGTCCAGTGGAAAAACGACGAGGCCGCCATTCTTCACATCAGTGTTGTCCACGCCATGATCATTTTGCTGACATTCGAACCGTTGGACAGCAATCAGAGCGCTTACAATCAACTGATGGAAACCTGGTTTTGCGATCCGCAGCCGCAGGCATTCCTTGTCGACACTTCAGAGGTAGCCCTTCTGATTCCCGATTGGTTGCGCCTCAAACTGCTCAAGTCATCTTCTGTTCGGCTGATGGAGGCCGCACTCAAAGACTTGGACTCCAGTCAACTCATTCTGTTTATACAATCGTTCGGTCTTTCTGTTTCTTCGATGGAACGGCTGCTCAAAGAACTGGATTTAGCCGTTTCTCAAAATCCAGACGATGTCAAGGATTCAATAGTCGACGAATCACTCATTCTTCGTGTAGTTGAAGTCCAATGGATGAGAGGAGTCAAAAGTGGTTACAAATTCGCACAACTGTTGGGTCATAAAACAGAGGAACCTGTTAAAAAAGAAGTGGAAGAAGTAGAAGACATGGAAACCAATGAAAGTGACGCTTCTTCTGGAACTCAAATTGATGTCAAGTATTCGACTTTCAAAACAGATTTAATACAATATCTGACGAAAGATAAGTCAAATAGTAATCGATTTCTTCTGAAACTTTCCCGTGAATTGACTCAAGAGTTGTTCGATAAGAAAGTGTCCGCAAAAAAGTTTACGAAATTATTTTTGACTGAATTTACAAATCATTTTAATGATTGTATTGAACTCATAAACAGAGGAGAATTCAATTCGATATTCAATGTTATCATCACTTTTGCCACAAAAGACGCTAAATATTTAGGTATTAAGAATGAGTTAATGGCTTCCAAAATAGCAATCAAAGAGTCTTCTGAAGTGAAGAATACAACACTTCCTAACATTTTCGATAGATTTGCGTCAAAAGCGACACAAAAGTCGAAACCCGTCGTTAAGACACTTCGAAAACAAAAGAAAAGTCACATTAAAACCGTTGAGGAATTGGCGAAAATGATTCTAAAGAGTGATAAGGGCCTAATTGCCAACAAAGGCCTACTTCTGGAGCGGTTTCATAAAATGGAGCCGGAGCTGGTTCGCCAAGACTCACAGTACGCCCGATTGGAGACCCAGCTGCTATTTTCCCGCAATTGTCTTTATTTATTGTCACTTCTGATACACAAAACTCGTTTCGAAACATTGAACTCATGTATCAAAAGTGTTTTGAGTGATGACCAGAATTCGGCCGATTTGGACCCAACAGCAGTCCTCGACTTTCTGACCGCATGTCTGGGCTCTCCTCGCCTTTGGATCGGAAGAGATCTCAATCAACCCAAGAATTTAGAACATGAAGACGTTCTGAAACTCAATGAGAATCAGATTAAAAAACTGATCAATTTTGTTATAGAAGAAGGAAATGCCGAGAAAAGGGTGTCGTTAGTCATAAAGAGTTGTTGTCTTAACGAATGTCAGATCAATTCAGTTGTCAATATTCTGAAAGAGATCGAGAACTCGAGTCCGGACTCAACCATTGCCAGTGAAATGCTTTTTCGTCTTTATCTGCAGATTCCAAGTATTGAACAGCCCTTGAAATTAGTGGAAAACGATTTCATAATCAATGCGGGAGAGCCCAGTGTTGCCGATCGGGTTACACATAACCTGTTGACAGCGTTCACGTCTATAGAAAACACTCCGACCCGTTCACAAAACACTTATCTCAACGACTGTGAGCTATCACTTTTGAAAATGGCATCAAAGCACCCGATTCTGTTCCTCAGACAGATACCGATGATTCCGGCGCTCCTCAAAGGAAAGATCAGTTCAGTTACTTATGATGTCTTCAAAAGCAGAAATTATTTGCTGACATTCAAACGGATATTGAATATTCTTCGCCTTCTGAAGCCCTATCTGTGGAACAAACATGTAAAGGGCTTGAATGAAGTGCTGTCCGCCTATTTACAGCTTTTCATCGCCTATTGTCGACACGCTGGCAAAGAACTACTTCCAGTATTATCGCAATTCTTGTTTCTAATCGACGATTGGATTAAATTCGAGGCCGAATCGGCCAAAGTCTGGATCAAAACCAATCGGAATCTAATTTTGTGAGTAATTCAGTTTTATGTTCAAGACGTTCATTATAATTGTCTTATTCAGTGATCTGTCGACTGCATATCCGGAACAAATGCTCTTCAAATCAGTTCTATCAGGTCTTCCCTTTCAGACCCAATCATCGATAGAAAAACAATTGTCTGAAAACATTTTAGTCAGACTTCGACAGAACAAAACAAATGCCGAACAAATGAATTCAGTTCTCAACGATTTGGACAAAATATCTGATTCTAAACCAGAAATTCTCGAATATTTTGTGGTAATTATCTACGATTGCTATCCATTTGGTTCTAATCTTTTTGTTTAATTTAATGTCAATTTTAAGGACGATTTGCGTCAACTTTATTTCAATCCTTTCTCCCGTCAAATGGCTTTCCAGTTGACCATCAAATTACTGAAATTTAATCCGAGTCATTCGAAATCGTTTGTGCCGACCTTTTGCCAGTGTCTGCAAAGGAATGACTTCTATTTGGCGAACTTAGCACTCGATTATTTGCCAGAGTTTCTCATTCTGGCTCAAGGTTTGCGCTTTTTATCTGTATTTTCAATCAAATTTTTATTAATCGTTTTGATGTCATTCCAAACGAAAAACTCCTAAAAAGGCTAACAATTAAACAGTTTTTTCACTGCTTATGGTTTCTCTTTTCCCGGAAGTGATTCACTCGAGTAGAACCTGATTTCTGAGTATAATTATTAAAAAATTATTCCATTCCTTTTGTTATTTCATTTTGATTAACAGTTTCAGAGCTCTCTCTCTCTTTCTCTCTCTCCCCTCCTCTCTCTCTCTATCCCCCCTCTCTCTCTCCGCTCTCCCTCTCTCTCCCTAATTATTAATCAGTCAGTGCTCCAAATTATTAGTGGTTTTGCTTTCAATTAGTCCTCATTTCCATAGAAACTCCAAAATTTGTTTTTAGATTGAAATGTATTTCGAAGTCAATTAACAAAAAAAATTAAGTCTTAATTAAATAGTCTATTCTTTTAGTAAATTATCTTTTAGTGCATTAATTAAAGGCTTTCCAGAGTCTGATCTTTACCTAAACCTATAAAACAATTGAACTCTTCCAATAAGTAGCTGTATTTTTGAATACATGTTTGGAATATGGAATCGCCCTGATCACTGCACAGATATCGATCAATGCTCCATTAAACTTATCCCAGATATTTTTTCTTTCATCCGAAATCACCTTGAAATATGTTTTTCAAATCTAACAGTTAAAAATTTTGAGTAAACCAAAAAATTCATTGCAAAGCCACTAATTGAAAGTGAGTTGAGCTTTTAATTATACGAAGAGCCCCTGCACAGATGACCTAGTTCATAAAGTTAATAAAAATTCTCTGAACAAATATTAAAACTAATTTATTTATTGTTTTATTTAATGTTTAGGCAATAAACTAATTTTCATACAAAACTATTTTTATTCAAACATTTGTAGAATTCGTTGTTTTATTTGTGACTATAAATCAAAAATATATAGCAATTTATTTTCCATAGAAATGTTTTGTAACGTTTCAATGTTTACTCTTCGCAACTAATTTTTCTCATTTTCCTCTTGAACATTTAATTTAATTGAAGACAAAAATAGCCTGATTAAATAGAACCATTTGCTAATTCGCAGAAAAATAAATAAATTGAAAAAAAAATCTAGAATATGTTCAAATTAGAATATTTAACATAAATTAGCCTAGCTGTTTATATAGCATAGGAATCATGTTTGACTTTGTTTTAAAAATAAACAGGATTAATAAACTACTTTAGTAAAGTGTAACAGATTTTTCTATCAAGTTTAAATTATTGCCAGGTTTGAGGTGTCAGCATTTTTAATGCCTCGACGATTTATTCTCATTTGAAATGCTGTCAAGTTCAATCGATGTCCGGGATCGATATTTGTTAGCCTAGAATGTCTTAGAAATGATGTCCTTGTACACATTCTGATCATAAATCTTTGTAAATCTTTGCAAACCTCTACATATTAATCAATGTGTTCTATATATTCAGAGCACCGGGCAATTATTCTAAAGAAGGCCTTCGAGATCGGAATAATGGGGAACACGAATGTCATTAGTAATATATGCGAATCATTTGCTTTAATGAACGCACAGATGGGCTACTGATGGCCTACCGATGGGCACCGACTCTCACTAAACATCATTCAATTCAGACCATTAAATGTCAAAAAACGACAATTTGTTTGACAACAAATCGATAAAAATCAAGACTCTATTCGACAATAAAAATGTCATTTTTCTATCAAAAAATAAAAGACAATGTATTTGTAATTCTCTCCTATGAATCAATTTAATGGAATTCTGAAATTCCTGTTTTTAATCATTTTTTCGTGTAAACAAGTGAAATGAAAAATTAATTTCCATTAAATCAAACTACTATTCTGTGCTCTCATGTGTCGCGTTTCAGACGTGTCTTGTAATGGGAAAAAATCGATCCAAAGATTCGCTCATTTTATACTTAAATTCCTTTTAATATCATAAAAAACTAAAAGAAATAAAATATCGTTTCCATAGAAATTTCAGTCAAATATTGTAAATATATTCTGTTATTTCTAATCAAATTTATTACTGAAAAACTGAATTTAACACAACTTTTATTCAGTGCTTTTTGAATAAAGCGTTTCATTTGTACTTCAAATAAATTCAATATTTTTCAGTCAATTTTTATTTAAAGTCTAATGGATTTGAAAATCGCTGGAAAATTGGCGACAAATTCATTGGAAAATGTAATCAAATTTATTTTATTTCATTCAATTTGAATGGAAGTCAACGCCAAAACCTGTAAAGAACTTATTGCTAGAGCAAAGTACGGCCAACTTATTGAACTGCTCAATTCGGTCATTGGAATATTGATCATGCTATTGATTTGCTTGTTATAAAAAATAATTATATAGTATTTATTTTTTTCTAAGCTTTTTTTGGTGGAAAACAGTGAAAAATTATATATTTTTCTAATCAGTTGTTAATAATTACCTAAAAAGTTGAATAGTTTTGCTCCGACTTTGAAAGACTTGTTTCGATACAAAAAAAAAGAAGTCTTTTCTCATTCAATACCGAAGTTTAAACCTTAAACTTAAAAGCTTTTTGAGGCGAAAAAACTTGAATTTTGTCCTTTCATTTAAATATTAATTTTAAATAAGAGATTAAAAGATAGCCAGCAAAGAAGAAAGAAGTTAACAGGACAACTTTTTAAACTAATTTTACTAAAGTGTAGTAAAGTTTCCTCGAAGATTATAAATGTGTTTCAGTATTAAATTGGCAAAACAGAGTATTACACTCGACTTTTAACCAGCAAAAAAACAGTTAATTCGATTAATTCTGGACTTATTTGACGGAACAAATCAAGTGAGAATAACCAAGAGCCTTTCTTGTTGTTTGTAAACTGTTTTTGTTTGTTTGTTTGTTTGTAATGATGGTCCGTACCGTTTGGTTACTGGCCTATCAGCTAATAAATAGTGAAGTCATTGATTATTTTAGCGCTCAGTCTAATGTCAGACAAATTGAAACGAAGATAAAACCAGGGATAGAGTGACTGAAAGAGTCACGTGGTTTGCATTGAGAGAGCATTGGTTAGGAGTACGTCATCCCTTGCTTTATATGAAGTGATTTCCATTCATTTGCCCCCAAATCCTATGGAAAGCCATAGAAATGTGCGAATACTTAAACAGAGGTAAAGCCAGTCATAATTGGCTGATCTAAGGGGGGAACAGTAGTGAAGGGGTTTCTCCAAAGTTAGAGGGCGAGAGCTCTGTATAGACCTGTGCTTAACGTTCGCTCACAGTTGACAACACTTTTGATTGTTATCACCAAAAGTGTTAAATCAAATGGATTTAAACGTAACTTATTATAACATATTTTCCTCAAATTAGGTCTAATATTGTCAACAATTATCTGATAATTGATTTCAATATCTGTTGCAAACGATTCGCCAATCGATTCAAACTCTAAACTCAAAGACAATAACAACAAAACAATTGACAAAAATATATTTTTTTGGTAATAATTTTTTTTGTTTCATTGAAATGTGATTTCAATCGCATATCAATCGTTTGGCAAAAAACTTGATCTGAAAACTCATTTTTCTTATTCATTACTCAATTGTTTATTAGATTTAAATAAGTGTTTCGCAAATTAAGTGATTGTTTTAATTAAGAAATTCAATGACAACAATGAGTCAGAAGATGTCCAGAAAGGCTGTTCTGATCGCACAGTTAGCCAAAGACGAGAAGTTCAAAGACGCCTTCAAATTGATTGCCGCCAGTCTTGTAAACAATCCGGAGTTGAGCTCATTATCGTTGGCTGATTACAGATATTCCGACGAAGAATCGGAGGAAGACGTCAGTGATAGTGAGGAACTGTTGGATGGCGACCAGTCTGACGATGAAGAGCCGCCTGAGCTCTGCACTGACTGCAAATGTGGTAAGAAGATTGTGGTGACCAATGGCAAGACACCAACGAAGACAATCAACAAATGCCAACAGAAAACGGATAATAAGTCGGAAAGTATTCTGAAACGATGGAAACAATCAATAACTGCCATCGATTTCGACGACGAGATCTACGAAAGCGATGACAACGAATTGGGCTCCGATTGCGACGACTGTCAACAGTTGACAAACGGCTGCCAAAGAACTGAGGAATTGACTGAAGAGGAAAAACGGAAGCGAAGAAACGAGAAGAAAAAGTTACAGAAAAAGAAAAAACGGGACAAAAGAAAAGCCGAAAAACAGTCGAATTTTGGGAACACCGAACCAAACGGTGCCATAAAATCAGAGGCCAACAAAACGAATGATAATAAGAATAATAACAATAAAAATAAAAAGCTTGAGAATAGTAATAAACCGGAAAACAATAGCAATACGAAGAATAAACACAAGAGTGATATGAAAACAACAAAACAGAAGGAGAATCAAAATAATGACTACAAAACTGATGCCAAACATAAGAATAAAGACACGGATACCAAGAATAACAGCAAAACTGATGGGACACAGAACGGTAGGAACAGTCGCGAGTCATTGTCAGTGAAGTCGAGCCCAAAGTCGGACCGGGAATCTGATAACATACAGTCGGATGTGGAAGAGGAAGAGCTTCTGTTAAGTTCAGCATATGTGGCACAAATTGCTCAAAGAAAGAACAAACCATCCGTTTACCAGAAAACAGCTCAAAGCCAACCAAACGAAGCTCAAGAGGCCGACGAGTACGGTGTGGCCAAATCGAAGCCCATTTCTGATCATAACTCCAATATATCCAATGATTTTCTGATTAAAAATAATAGTTCGCAGAATAGTCTCAATAATAACCAAAATAAGTCTGTTTTAAGCAATAATAGCCGAGAAGTCGATGAGTTTCCCAAATATAAACAGTACTTCTTTGAGAAGCAGAAGCCCTTGAAAGGGGCGGCCGCTCAGCTCACCAAAGAAGAAAAGAGCCAGAATATAGAAAAGAGTGTGGAAATGGCGATTCTGGCCAATCATAGGGCCGAGAATCAGCTGTTTGTTGAAGCGATCGATTTGTTCAGTCAAGCGATTGCTTTCAATCCAAAAGACTATCGATTTTACGTTAACCGAAGCTATTGTTATGATAGTATCCAAGACTTTAGGAATGCCTTAAAAGATGCCGAGATTGCCATTAAGCTGAAGTCTGATTGGCCTAAATGTCACTATCGAAAGGGCAAAGCGTTGGCCGGCCTTAAGAACTATCAGGAATCGGAGATCGCACTGAAAAGGGTGTTAACTCTGGAAAGTGATTGCATCGAAGCCATACAAGATTTAAGACAAGTCCGGTACAGTGCCATTGTCGACATGGGTTATGACCTGTCCACCGCTGAACTCTATTCTTCAAATTATGATTCAATCAAAGATGCTTTGAATGCACTTTCTTTAAGACAAGAAAAACAAAAATCTTTGAATATTACTAATAATAGCAATAAAACGGCGAATACTATGAAAAAAGCGAACAATTGGTGGAATTCGGCCAACAATGCGAAGATAGTCTCTGAAAACGGCGGTAAAACTGGACAGACCTGGGATGACGACGACATATACATATCGGACGACGAATTTAATTCCGTGAGAGAACCGACTTTTGAGGAGACGTCGTCAGTATTGCTCTGAATATTTTCCAATTCTTTTCTGACAATTTCTTTCTAATTATTTTAATTTGAATGTCCAGTCCTACCAACCCTTTTGGATGGAAAGCCCTTTGGGTGGGAAACGTTAGTCTGAATGCCAAATTAGATACGGTGACCACAATGTTCCGGAAGTTCGGCAATTTGCACTACTGTAATATCTTCAAGGGCAATAATGGCGGCAATTTTATACTCGTCCACTACGACAACTCCGATTCACCGACACTTGCCATGTCTAAATACCAGGTACGTCACTCCTTCCTTCCTTCCATTTTGTTGATCGCTTATTAATATTGCTTTGATAACAATGAAGAAAAAGACTGTTTTGAAGGGACGGTTGACTATTTGCACACTCATTATTCTGCACCTATTGAACGATATTTCATAGAAATTCTCGATTTTTTTTTTCCTTTTTTTGTTGACTCAATTTTCAGGGAAAAGTGATTCCAGGCATTAGTATTACCGACACTCCGCTTACGATCAGATTCCGGCCAAACAAAGACCAAAAGAAGCCAAACTATGACCAGAGGTTGGAGTCGGACGAATGCTATTACTGGCGGACGACTGGCTGCGCCCGGGGCGACAACTGTCTTTATAAACATATCCAGGCCAATAGAGGAGTGGACAAACAGGCCTGGATGTGTAATCCGCTGCGAAAAAACCCGTTTCAAAAGCCGACACAAAAATAAGGCGTCAATTGAGTCCTGATTTTCAATAAAAAATGGATATTAATAACACATTTGCGTCGATACTAATGATACAAATGGTACTAATTTTTTGGATTTGTTTTTTCATTCAAATTTCTGAATTGAAATTTCTATTAAATCAAAACTCGCACCAAATTCTCTGACATTCGGTATTTCACCCAGATCTTCTTTCTTTAGTCTTGGTCTTTAACAATAATGCTCGTTAGGATAGGTTTTGTTTTTATTTAAATTTACTCTTCTTTTTATTTATTCAGTTTTTAAATACAAATTTAATTATTATTATTTTTTTTTTAACAATTGAATCAATTAACAGTGAGTAGAGTGTTGTCCCCCACCTCTCAATCAGAGATTACTTGCCGACTCTTGGCGGACAGTCTAATGTCAGACAATTGGGTACTTTTTTCTATTAAAGGAAAGATTAATAACATTTATCTTGAAATCTATATTTCTTGCTATTATTCTCTTATATGTTAACTATATTTCCCTTGAATTCCACACTCGATTTCAAAGTTTAATTTTTCGTTTTATTCGATGTTATAATTATTTATTTGTTTAACCAAAGAACTAATCAAATGATTGTCTCAATTCTCAAAACAATTTTCTAGGATTTTCTGATTTTCAGGCCTTAGTTTAGTTAAACAAATATTTATTAAAAATCAAAACAAAATTTATTAAGTTTTGTCTCAAATTTAGGTATTTTTCTCTTCTTAACAAATATTTCTATTGAATAATCTATAGACTGATTATTACTATTATATTAACAATTTTTTGCATAAATTACTGTTTGAATCAATCAATAGAAACGTTTATTCAATGATATTATATATTAAGAAATTTTAAATAAAAAAAAAGTCGTTAAAAACTGATCTCAAGTTTGAAGCGAATAATTCCATTGGTCTTCAAAATGTGTGTGGCTTTTCAGCTGAATGTCGTCCAAATCCCGTTCCACCCGTTCTCTTACCGACTTCTTGAACACTCTTCTCTCCAGACGTTTACGCGAATTGTTCTCCGATTGTCGGATGTCTTGTAATTCCGGGTATTTTTTCTTTCGTTTTCTCTTTTTTAGCGTCAAATCGATTCCAATCGAAGCCTTCAATTCTCTCAAAAGCTGTGGGTTTTGCCATTCGGGCGGTCGGTTCGCCTTAAGGGCTTCCTCTCTCTTTCTGTCCTCTTCATCGATTGGAACGCCATTGAAATCACGCGCAACAATCGGTCCATGAAATGGACATTTAATTAGATCTCTTCGGGGACACAACTTGCCCGACGGCAGGAGTGCTCTGCAGTGAAGTTGTAGACTAGAGCTGCTCTCGCCTTCAATTATCAATTGTTTTGAAACTTCTTCTGAGGGCTGTTCCTCACAAGTGGATGGCTTCTGTTCTAAAGGCTGTAAACCATATTCCTTGCGCAGAAAGTCTGGTACTAATAGTTCCAAATCTTCAATCTCTTCGACTTCTTCGAAGTCATCGCTCGATTCATCACTGCTTTCATTCTGTCCTTCAGTTTGTTTATTGTCTTTCTCTTTAATTATATTGAGTTCAGTGAACTTCTGACTAATGCTTTGGATCTCATTCTTGAGATCAATGCCTCTCTTGAGTTGAGTCTCACATAAATGGCTTCCTTTGGACATAATATGAATCAATTGTTTGAGTTTAGAGTCAAGTATTTGAGACAATTCTGAGTGCAATTCACGTAAATTAACAATAATTGGATTCGTGTCGTCGTTGTCGACCACTTCCACGAATGGCTTCACAAGTATTTCAACGCAAAAGTCATTCAGATGTCGGACACGATCTGCACTTCTGTCCAAATCATTGTTTGTTTCCGAAGTTTCGGTCATTTTAGGCAAAAGAAGATCAAAACAGGAATCAATTTGTGTTAACAGACACTTGACTTCTTCTTCGACTTCACTCAACAGTTGAACACATTTTTCGATCTTTGATTTCAAGACGTTTTGTCGTCGCTTTTGTTCCTCAGCTTCGAGTCGTTTCTGATTCTCATTACGGACTGTCCTTTCGGTGAAGTCAACCAAACCGTTGTCTTTGAGGTATATGACGGCTGACCGCAACTCTTCATATCCTTCCCCAAAATCTTTGTCCCACTTCTGGATCAAAACAATTGTCATTTGTTTCAGTTTTGTGGCAAAACTTTTAGGTTTCGGTAGTTTTCGCTTTGGATTCAATTCAAGACATAATTCAAACAATTCGTTGAGATTTTCATTCAGTAATTGTCGAAAACGATGCGATCGTTGGAACAGTTCATCGATTATAAGAACAGTTGTGACACGAATTTGTGAGTGATTTTTGTTCAATTCGTGGAACAGTTGACGAAAGACTCGGTCGATATTATCATCGCTTCGACGACAATAAGCCTTCAGTTGTTTCATCTGATGTGCGTTTAGTTCTTGAGCACCACTTTTGGTCATTAAATCCAAGAGATTTTCAACTTCTAAATCACTTAAACATTGACTCATTTCTGAAGCAATCAAACAGTATTTGAATCATTCAATTGAACCAAAATTAAAGTCAAATACATTGACATTACGTTAAATGGTTTTGTTGTTGTAATGCATTTCGTTATCGTATTAAAGGGACAGACATTTAACGCCATCTGTTGGCAAATATTTATAGAACTGTAAAGAATTTTAAGTTTTAACTTTTCAATTGCAAGTGCATTCTGGCCCCCTGCCCACCTGACCATCTGACCACCTGACCTCCTGGCCACTTGGCCCCTAACAGCCGTAAAACTTCACATTACAAAAATATTATTTTAATTGTTATGTTTGTAAATATATTCGATTTAATGACATTCTTCATTCATTAAATGATTCATTAAATTCATTGTCTTTTCAGTTCATTTTGTTTTTTGACAATCAATTAAACAAAAGTATCGATTCGTTTAAAAATATTGAAAATTCAATTTATTGCGAAAATAAATGGAAATTAAATACAAATTTTAAGTAAATTATAAATCATTTGGTTTTAATCGAAATTTATTTCAAATGACAGTTATTTTAGTAAATCGTTGAAAGTATTCAATAATTGACTGTCGACTCAACAAATCCGTCGCTTAAACTGTAAAACAATTGAATGTTTTACGAGATTTCAAACAATTTATTCAAACATTTGAATTGATTTTCCGTTGATTTTCAGTTGAATAGAATTTAATTGAAAATCGAATCAATTATCCATTGATTTCATTTTTAACCACTGTTTTCCAGTTTATCCATTCTTCGTTAGTATTGGATCAGAGTTTATACCACTTTTTTAATCCAATTATTTCGACAGAAATCCTCTTAAAGTTTTAATTTCGAGACAATTATCGCGAAAATGCAATTCAAAGCATTGATTTTAATGGTAATTGTCTTCAGTATGAGTCGAGTCGTCTCTCAGAAGGATTTCTGTGAGTCTTTCGCTGCAAATCACTTTGAAGTCGACTCCGGATATCAATACAAGGAAAGCTCGTGGTTCTCATTCTATGACTTCCTATTTATTGGTGACCACTATTGGCGCCTCCAATGGAATTTGAGCCAAAGTTTGGACTCATTTCCGAATGAATACCGAATCGCATTCTTTTGGCGGTTATGGGAAGAGATTGATCCGATCACATATTATTCAGAATTCGTCGGCGTTTTAAACGTAAATAAATGGATGACTTATTCCACTGTTTCCCTAATTTCACGAATCAATTCATTTCAGACCAAAACC
>JAQIWP010000834.1:0-19716 GCA_034695525.1 Euzetes globulus | reverse complement strand
ACTCATTATTGATAGCGCGCGCATACCTGAGCTCTCGTGAATTGAAAATCGTCTGGATAATTAAAAATACCGCTTTATATCAAATAATGTTTTCATTCCAATTGTTTGTCACTATTGGCAGACATTCAGGCAATTGAAGGATATTTAAATTCTTTATGAAGAATATTCCTTTAGAACAATCCAATTGTATGACCACTTATTTATTTATTTTAATATTAGTTTCCATTAGAATTTAATGATTAAATTTTAAGTTTTAAACACAAGTCATCAATGAAAGTGTGATTTTTATCCAGGGATGGGCACAAATATACATGTATTTTCAGAATATCACCAGTACAATCAAATCTTTATAACTGGACACCTCTCTAAGTCATACACCCGTCTATACTCGACGGAGGTTTCAATTACCAAATTCAGTGCCATAGACTCCTATTATAAAAAGCGGTCTCTATGTGGACAACCTCTATATCTCGTGAGTCGGCACGAGTTCAGACTTCCCAATAGTATTAACAGAACCTCTTTTACTCGACATTACATCAGTTTTTCAGAACAGAAGTTTATAAACTGCTTTTAAAATAAAACAAATTATTGTTTTTCTCTCTATTGTGTGAACTTCAGTCTAATTTCAAAATAAGTGTTAAAATCTATAATTAAAATGAAAGAAAAAAAGGCAAATGATTTGAATTTTATTAAAAAGATTGAATTAAGTGTCCATATTTCAAATTCTCAAACCTGGAGGTCAGTTTTTCCCTGCCCTGCCCTTATAGGGGTTTGACTGTACTGACAAAGTCTGGAATCTGATTTAAGTACTCTTTAGAGCCCATCCCCAGTAGTGATTTTTTTCAAATGTTAATTGTTTACTAATCTGCAGAATTTTAACCATTCTATCCATTATTTTAGGAAATTTAATCCTGTATTTGATTTAAAGTCAGAATTGACTTATTTGTACGAATATTCATCTTGGGCAGTTGGCCATTTTAATCTCATTTCAAACTTCCCTGGAAACATAACAGAGTTAAAGTTGTTATGATTTAACAAAAATTCCTGATTTGTTTCTTCAATTATATTCCTTACTAAACATCTTACTAGAATTTTTATGTTGAATTGGACATGGTTTATTTTAAATGTTTTACAAATAGTTCATGACCATTGCAACTTGTCAATTACATTAAGTACTTATTTTAAGAGAACAGTTCCAGTTTATGGAAGTCAATATTTTTATGTAACTAAAGATTCGTAAAATTGTTCTACCATGAATAATTTGCATCTAGCTGCTTAAAATAATCTAGCTTATTTTAAGAGAAAAACTCATATTCTAACATATTAGGAAAGATCAAATTCACCAATCATTTCATAAATAATTTATTATTCCTAAGAACAGTAATCAAGGTATTAAACTTGTTTAGCGACTCCTTCCTTTACATAATACTTAATGATGACGTGAATTGAGTGTCTGTTCCTATGAGACATTGATAACAGTTCCGATGCGGTTAAAGAAGAGGTAGTCCTGAGTGACGTCACTCATGAGTACAGTCATTGTTGTTTTGCTTTATTATTGCAGTTTTGAGTTCATTTTGGACGCAGTTATGAATCAGAGCTTAAATAAACACTTGAGTTGTTATCGCTTTCAGTCCATTATTTAACTGATATTTACTTTAATCGCAATTAATTTAAAATAAATCGCATTTAAAAACAAATTATTAAAACCAGTTTTTAAGTAAATTCGGATTATTTCGCTTAAATTGTAAGTAAATCCAAATAATTGTCAATTCATTAAACCATTAAATAAATAATGAAAGCATTTTTTAAAGAATTACTTTTCATTTTGGGATAAAATCAGTTTCTAATGTATCTGAAAAATGTTTACTTTTGTCGTTAGAATTGATACCTATTTCGTGACCACTATTCCAGTCAAACCAAAGATCAGACATTCAAGAATGAGTTCTGAGGAAACTTCAGAACTTCGACAATCAATAACCAGAAGACCTGAAAAGAGTGGTCAGAATGAGGTCGACTCTAACCATACGCTAACGGTTTTCCTCATGAATGAGACGCCAATTGATCTCACATTTGATAAAAGAATTAGTTGTCTGACTGCGAGTGATGTCTTAAATCAAGTTCTGGAGAAAATGGCCAAGATTCAATTGAATTTCAATTCTAAATATAAAAAGTTGTTCTCCATTTGGATCACATCTCCATATTTGGAGCTCCAATTAAAGCCGTCTCATAAGCCGTTCCAAATTTTGGCCAAATGGGACACTTTTCTTAAAAATCATGGACCGATGGAATTGATTAAAGACCTGACTCTTATTGAAAAGGATGAGCCGACACTTAGTTTCCAACGAAATGTTTTTTGTGACCAAACACTGGAAATGGAGATAACGGAGACCGACATCGGAGCTCTTCATTTGCTCTACTTTGAGGCCAAACTCAATGTATTGGATGGACGCTATCCTTGCGATGCAGAACAGTTGGAACAATTGGCCGCATACCAAACGGCCATCGATTCGGAACTCCACAAAAAAGTTGATTATTCAATGGAATACTTTCGCCAAAACCTGAAAGATTACATTCCTTTCAATCACATCAAAGGCAGTGATGGCAATAAAATCAATGGTTTAATACGAACTCTAAGTCGGAGTACACCAGCAATACGTTGCGCCCAAAGTATTTATGACAAATACAAACATTTATCGGAACAAAAACTCTCTGAATATAAACTATTGAGAAGTTATTTGGAAATCTGTTGGAAAATCCCCTGTTATGGCAGCGCATACTTCTCGGCCCAAATTGAAAGACCTATCAAATCGAAAATCGATTCTCTCGTCAATCACTTCGATCTGAAAGTTTGGGTCGCCATCAATGAGATGGGACTTCATGTCATTTCCAAAGAAAACCCTGTGAGTCTTCACAATTGATTGTTTTAATGGACTTTTTTTTAAAAATTAATTGGATTTTCAGGAACTGATACTTTCGATAGATTGCCTGGACCTCTGTTGGGCTGTTGGCTGTCCTAAGAGCCCAGACCCGAACTGCATTCCTTGCATTTACATTCAAATGCCGGACCAAACGGACGAAATTCTTCAGATATTTTCGCGTCAGTACCGACTCATCGAAACACTTCTTAATTCTTTCATAAAGGATGCAAAAAATTCATTGAATTCACAAAACAATACTATCTCTGTCTCCGTCCGAAATTGCAATACCGAGTCCTATGATGTGACGGACGGCCCCCACATCGGCCCGATTGCGGCCCCCAAAGTCTTGAAACCAGTTTACTCGCAACAGATTTCCCAAAATTCCAAGGTATATAACGCTAAGAAGCTATCCGTCGCTAAATTCGATTCTTCCGGGAAGTGTATCAACAAAACTGGTTCATGGGTTCAGGTCCTCAAAGAGAAGAATTGAGACAATTATTGCATTAATTTACTTGTTTATTCAAATAATGTCCAAAACATTACAGTATTTGTATTTAAAGATAATTTAAAATATGTAACTCTTAAATAAAATGTTTATTTAATTTTGTTTTTAATCTAAAGTTAATAAATATTTTTATTAGAATTCAATTGAATTCCTTTTATTGACGACAAAACTTGAATCCAAATGAAGTCCTCTTTTGTTTGAATGGATTTGTTTTCAGTAATGTCTTCATTGAATGTTAAGACATCAGACATGGTTTGACTCAACTGATGCTCTAAATGGCTGTCATTAGTTGTGAAACTGTTCTGAGCAAAGCTCTCTTCATATATTCTGAAACTATTGTCTGAAAGTCGATTACAAATGCATTGTTTTTGCCTCAAAACCAGTTTAAATCTGTTCCCAATTTTTGGGATCTCATATTCGATGTGAGGCGTAAAGTACTGCTCACAACCGTCGGTGTCTCTCAAGTGGTCACAATTGGATGAGTGATCCAACACTTGTTGGACATAACGTTTATTTAACTTAATTAATACAAATATTTTGGTCGTTGGGATGTCTTTTCGGTTTTGTGACAAAATGTTGACGTCGTTCAGAATGGTTTTGAAGAATCGGGTGACCGCTGACCTCAGGTTCTGTTTCGGACAATCACTCGTATGGCGAACAGCATAGATGTCAGGCGCCGGCAGTTCTATGCAATACAACTCTTTAGGCATCTGAAGGGTTTGTCCCAACGATAGGGACACACATTCGACGTGAATATAATCCAAACTAAGCAAACAAATCACTTCATCCAATACTCTATTCAAGTCTCTGAACATTCCAATAGTCTGTTCCTCTTTCGGTGACAACTGTTTTCTGGCAGACCTTTCTTCGAGTTGAGCCAAACTGCGAGAGTTAGTCATTGGGAAAGGGATCTGTTGTCTGTCGTAAAGCAGATATTTGAAGATTTCAGTGGACAGCTGTGCCGTCAGATTCCGACTAATCATTCCGTTCTCTAATTCGATGACACACTCAAGCATTTCATGGCTTCTTTTGGCCCGTTTTGTCCGCTTAAGACACTCTTCTTCCGGTTTAGATCTTAATGAACACATTTATGAGCAGATATTTTGAAAATTCTGACCATTAATTTCAAAGTTAGCTTTTTATTAGCTTTTATGTCGGGATCGATATCGGGATCAGTTTGCAATCAACTTCACTCACATTACCACTAAATTCCCTCAAAAATAATACAACTTTTGATAATTATTTTTTAAAAATTATTACTTTTTTGAAAACTATTTTTTGCGGAAGAAATTTCTAATTAGATATTATTTAATGAAATAAAAGTGAATTGAATTGACATTTGATTGACTGAACGGTTCGTTGAACTTATTTTGCCGTTAATTCGACTGTTTTTCTATTGATTTGAAAACCAAAACATTGAGTCAAACGACACGTAATTCAGAGTCGAACCAAAAGTTTTACAAAAATTGTAAACAAATGTTAACTCAGTTTATGGCAAATATGTTTCAAATCTGATTGAAATCATTTTTTTAGTTCTTATATTTTTATGATAATATGTTTCTGTGATTCCAATGAATGATATAAATCCTAAGACAGATGTCAGACGATTTGGAGAAAAAATTGGCCGAATTTCGGGCCAAAAGATTTAAGTCAAAAACGGACACAAATCCGAACAATTCGTTGAATATTTCCAATATTTTCGGTTCAATTCGTCAGCGATTCGCCAAAAACCAAGAATCAAAAGAAATTATGAATGAAAACGTGAGTCAAACCATTGAATTGCTTTCGAATCAGTCGAATAGTGAATCTGAAGAACCCGAAGAACCAGACTTTCCAATCGATGAAGACTTTGATGAAGACAAACGTCTGTTTGATTGTGACAGACATCAGGCGCTGACGATTGCAATAAAGTTCTTGATTTACATTTTGTTACAAACCATCGCTTTTTTGCTCGAATTCGGAGCCGTTTTCTTTGCAATCGCTCTCTTATTCTTCATTTGTACCAATTTGAGGAATAGATCCAAAAGAAAGGGAGAACTTAGCGCTTATTCAGTGTTTAATCCCGACTGCAAACCAATCCACGGAACTGTTTCGGCCAAAGATCTCGAAAATCAATTGACTTTCGGTGCGATCCATCACTTGTGACACTTTTGCCAATTAAACCAAGTTTCAAATAATTTAACCCAAAAGTGATTTATTTATTCTATTTTAAAGTTTTAATTAATTATAAATTAAATCTACTTTGTTAATAAATAAATAAAATATAACCCTTTTTACTAAGATTTCGATTTTAAGAATTCATTTTCTTCCAACTCTTTTCTAAACTGACGATCAAAAAGCATGAGATCTTTGATCTGGTTTTCGTCGATTTCAATGGCAGCCAATTGTGAGGCTTTACTCACTTTTCTTCGACATATTTTACTCTAAGAAAAATCAATTCATATAATTTAGAGATTAAGTTAACTATTGTTTAATACAACAAACCTTTTGGTTTTGAGTTTTCGGTTTCGAGTGATTCTCCAAATGTTTATTCAAAGATTTTTTGTGAAGAAAACTGAGAAGACATCCCTCTTTTGGACATTTGAAGACTTGCTTCTCATGTTCTGCTCTGATATGAGTCATTAGATTAGACTTTCGAGAATAGCTTTTATTGCAATTATCATAAGTGCAGACAATCTTCTCATTCGGATTTAAATGAATGGTTTCTTTATGGAGATTAAGATTATAGCTATTTGTGAAGCATTTGTGACAGACTTCACATTTTAAGACCTTGTGCTCAACTGATACGTGTTTACGTAATTCACTCCATTTGCACGTCTTGTAATCACATCCTTCCCGACCACACGCATAGCCCTCGTGAGTCTTCAGATGACTCTTCAGTTTGGTTCGAGTGGCAAACCTTTTGTCACATTTGTCGCATTCAAACGGTTTCTGACCCGAGTGTTGATAGCAATGGATTCTGAGCTGAAATTTACTTTTGAACGACTTTTGACAATCACTGCAAACGTATTGTTTGCAACTTTTGACAATTGGTTTCTTCTTATCGTCATTATTGTCGTTATTGTGAAGTCTTTTCTGGTGTCGATTCAGATATGTCTTACAAGTGAAGGCTCGCAGACATTCGTTTAGACGACATACAAATGGTCGCTACAAATGGTCATCAATAAAGAATCAGTCAATTGAATCAATCATTAGGTGGACAATAAGACAGACCTCTCCGGTATGTTGTCTTACATGTCGTTGAAGTCGATATAATCTCTTGAAAACAGCTTTGCAATCGTCATAAGAACAGATGAATTGCTCTTCAATTTTTGTCTTTTTCTTCTTTTCACTCATCTGTAAGTCCTTTATTTCTACCACTTCTGACTGAATTTCAGTCTCTGATTCTGATTGACCCGTCATTATCTCAGACAACAATTTAAACTTGAATTGAATAGATTTACTAATTTAATAGTTAACACAAAATTAGGCAAAACTCATGCCTTCAGATGTATTTAAGACTGTTTTAAGCGAACCAAAATCTTTTTACGTTAACAAAGTGCGCATTGCAGTTAATTAATTTACAATTAATATGAAATTAAGTCCATCGCACAGATCACGTGATCCTTTGTTGCATTTAACTTTTGCTCTGATTATACAAACACGAGTAACCTAAATAGAGGTCGGCACTGAAATCCTATACCCAATAAACTTGATATTTAACGTTTCAACTTGCCAAAAGTTATCTTGTTAAGGTAATGCATTTCTAAAAATAAAACCGCAAAGAAGCAAGTAAAATAATTGGACTTATTTTGTGTTTTTGGATAATATATTCTGAATATAAATTATATAAGCGGAATAAATGTTTTTTACGTAAACAAAGTGCGGTGTGCAATTAAATAAATTAGAATAAATATGAAACTGAGTGCAATGCACATATGACGTAGTACTTTGTTTACGTACAAAACGTTTGCTCCGCTTTTAGTAGAAATTGTAAACACAGACCACTACAGCATTTGTGGGCCTTTGGGTGATGTGTTGTCTAATCGGCCGGTCTTTCAATGTTTACATTTTTTTTATATCAAACAAATCTTTAAAAACAATTTAATCTAACGTTTTGGACATTGAATTAATCTGTTGTTTGAATTAAATGATGTCCTTTTGTGACAATTGATTTGAAGTTGTAAACCAACTTTTAATTTTGAAGGATCAACTTTCAAGATGTCAAACTCGATGACAGCTGATGATCAAAATGAAGTCAATGACAATACCGGATCCACTGATGGAAAGTTGTGGGCAGAAGTACTTCCCAAAGCAAATAAGATGTTTAGCTTCAAAGCCGAAGACTTCGCTGACGAGTCATTTTCTATCGATTCGTTTCTTAAGACCCATCGATCGAAAGTGACATTAGAACAGCTCAAAGACGACCTCAATTCCTACTTAAAAGTTTTGAAGTCATCAATGATTGAATTGATTAATGAAGACTACAATGACTTCATTAATCTGACCACTAATTTGATGGGTTTTGACAAATCAATTAACAACTTGTCTGAACCATTGATCCAATTGAGAGATAATTCTATGAGAGTTGAACGACAATTCAGTGAATTGATCCAAAAATTAGAGACTCAGATGACACGACGCGAAAGAATTGGTCAAAATAAGAATCAATTGAGTCAAATAATATCTGTAATGAATTCGTTAGAAAAGGTCGAGAATTGGTTCAGAGATTATAAAAATAGTGATAATTCTTGTAGTGATGACAGCAATGGTTTATCTTCAATGGAAAAAATAGCTTTAATAACAATAAAAATCGAAACTCATTTGAGGTCAATTGAGTTCGACATTCCTCTACTTCGCCATCAAATTATTCCTCGATTCGATGTGGTTTCCCAAAGTCTTAACCAAACACTTGAGTCGGAATTCTTCAGAGCCATTACTGACAACAACTCAGAACAACTGATAACAATATTGAGAATATGTTCATTGAATGGCAAACAATCAGATTTGGAGAATATGTTCCGACAAAAAGTAGTTAAGCCATACATGAATGATGTGATCTGTGAAACAGTCCTCGAGAAGTCTGGAATCGATAGATTTTTTCAAATAATTCTTGAGTTTATTGATCTCAAGTGTCAGCTAATAATTAGTGTGAATGACAGCAACTATTCATTTATGATTAACTCTGTTTGGAGCGAAATATCCAATTGTCTGATGGTTAGGACGGCGTCGCTCTTCTCCGTTGGAAATCCCAATAATTTTCATTCGCAATACTTATCGACCGTTGCGTTCATCAACTCTTTTATCGCTAAAAGTCAGATAAAGAGTTCTGATTTGGAAACGGATCCAAATTATAAAGAATTTACGAACAAATTCAATGTTGAGGTCTATTTTCACATTCGATATCAACAAATCGCTACTAAATTTGAGTCAGCACTTGACGAACACCCCTTTGATTTTGACTCTAATCATAATAGTTTCAGATTTTTTGTGACAAAAACACTCTATGAATGTCTGATCACTTGTTGGTCTCCACAAACAGTTTATATTCCAGCTCTGTTTTCGTCATTTTGGAGAATAACTGTCCAACTGTTGAGTCGATACTCGTTTTGGTTACAGAATCTGAAGGAAACCGACTTTAATGAAGTGCCCAATGAAATGACTCAACAAAGCAATCGGTTGACAAATAAACTGATTTTAATGGGACTTCTCATCAATGACTGCGAAAAGGCTATAATCGAAACAAAGAAGTACTTCGATTCAAATATTAATGTTTTGAAGCCATTGGCTATCGATTCACATGAATTAAGGGATGCTTTCAATGAGTCAATTGATTTGCTTGAACGGAATGGTTTGGCAAATATGGTGTCACTCATGAGGACTAGTCTTGTTAAACAATGTGATCTTTTCCTGAAACAAGTCAGTGACTTACCCCTTCTCTACCGGAAAACAAATAAAGTGCCGACAAAAGCATCCAATTATATAAACAATTGCTTTGATTTAATCGCTTCCGTAGTTCTGAACGAAACTAATGTCTGGAGAAGTGAATGGACTCCTCTTATGGTCAATGAGATTACCTCTCATTTCAAACAATACACTTCGGAAGTGTTGAATTCTGTCCAAAATACCGAAGAAAGTCTCAAACGATTAATAGAAGCGAAAGGAGGCGGCGCTCAGATTAGGAACTCCACTAATATGTCAGATGACGACAAGATTCGACTTCAAATCTATTATGATGTCCAACAATATGGACAACAGGTTGGCCTCTGTCTATCAATACCTGAACTAATCTTGTTCTTTTAATTGTTTAGATCGAAGACAAGTTGAAAATCGGAAAGAATTCAATCGAATATTTGGAGCAATTGTTGGAAATGACGAACGCTATTAAAAGTCTTATTAATTGAAATTCTTTTTAATTTATTTACAAAATTTTAATTTAATTAATATATTTGAGACTTTAATAAAATATATTCAGAAGAACGGGAAGCATTGGTCTGAAGGGGTCTGAAGGGGTCTAAATGGGTATATTTGTCTTTACTAAAACTGAGAAGCGATTCACTTGATATTTACCGATTGGCTTTTGTGGACCACCAGTCATAGAGTATGAGTAAAATTAATGTTTCAATTGATATTGAAAGCCACAATCTTTACACCCATTTCCATAATAATTGAGGTACTTTCCAGACTTGTCCTTTGCAACTTTAAATTCTGAAAAGTACCATTGTTCACCAATGTAATACCCGTTTAACTACTCTTTGACATATGTTCTGGTTTACACCACTGATATAACGCACTTTCCGTTTGACAACAACAATACTTTACCATGACAATGTTCTTGTTAATGCAGACAACTTTTGAGACAAGTGATTATTTGAGTATGGAACACTCGATAAACTACTCACCAAAATAGTGGTTCTTTATACAAATTGTAAGCACTTTTAAACTCTGGTCTATTAATAGCCTTTATTTTTTAAACAAGTGATAACCCATTTGAATCAAATAATTGTTTAATTGGCGACTATAGTAGTGGGCGGAACCCAACCCCCAAACTTTCTTTCGAACTGTTCGGCGACAGCAATAGTCAAGTGATCATTGAATGGCTTAGCGATAACTTGTACTCCGAGTGGCAGTCCTTTGGTGTTGAGTCCAATGGGCACCTGAGTGACGGCCACATACAGTGAATTGAATACCGCTGTATAGCAGATGTTCTTAAAGTTGAAAAGAGTGGCATTCAGTTTGACACAACTGTCCGGATGTGAGGGAAACAACAAAACGCCATCATTTCCTATTAACGGTTCAGTTATATAAGGAATAAATGGTTTGGAGGACACTATACCTAAGAGTTGGTGGAGTTCTGATTTTAACTCTTCTCCAATCTTTCTGGCATTTTGAAGCACTTCAGCGCTGGGAGGGTTTGCATCAAAGATAGCGGTGCAAATGGCTTCAATGGTGTGCTCAGACCCACCATAAACTGATTTGATAAGCTCTAAGAAGGGACTGATAGCTCCGTTTCTATTAGTCAACTCTTGAGCCAAAGGAGTGACGCCTTCGACTTTCATAGAACTCTGCCATATCATGAAAGAGTGCTCAAACTTTTCTAAATTGATCTGTTGTGCGGTCGCTCCCAAACTCTTCAGGTGCTCAACACAGTTATCTATACCTTTCTTTGTTTCGGAACTGACCGGTGAGAGGAGGGGGTCATTAATTTGGTACATATAATAGACCTTAATTTGACTCAAGTCTACGCTTTCGTCTAATCTAAGTTTGGAAACATTTGGTCCCAAAAACACTTTTAATGTGGTCTTCAAATCAGATGCGTATCGAACTGTTGGTCCGTATGATAATAATTTGAGTCTTCCCTCTGGATATGGCGGCCAATGATTATCAGTCGGCACAAGCTTTGGTGTTGTGCAGTGACCGAAGACTCCACAAAAGAAGGCCGGAATTCTAGTCGATCCCCCAATGTCTCCAGAAACGGCAATAAGTGAACCGGCAGCCCCTACCAAAGAACTGTTGCCTCCTCCACTTCCACCTGAGCGATAAATGAGTTGTAATAAGTATAATGGTGAATCAATTTTACCTGGAATTATAGACTTGTCGTATGGGTTATAAGTCTGTCCAAAAGTCTTGTTGTTTGCGTTCCACCACATCAACAATTCGGGAACATTTGTCATACAGACAGGTATAGCACCGGCTTCTTTCAGATACCTAACGGTAGGGGCGTCTTCTGTGGCTCTAATATTTTTCCTGGCGGGACATCCAGCACAGAACAACATGCCTTTTATGGCAACACTATCTTTGCCGGAAAAGGGAATACCCAAAAGAGGCTGAGAATGAATTGACACTCCATTGAGAGGTTCATTGCCTTCAAGTTGGTGTTGGACTCTTTTGTCCACTTCGATGGCATCCAAAACTGCCTGAGCGAAGCACTCATCTATAACTGCATTTATGTGCGGCTAAACATTGTATGGAAATAATTGACAATTAAATAAAAATCGATTCCTTTCAACCGATTCCAGTAAAAACCCCTAAGCTTTTGGAAAAACAATTCAATTAATGACAACATTTCCTCTTAAACTCAAACCTGAAATTACAGACTTCTGGAAGATTCAAATCATAAAAAGTTGGAGGAAATCAACCGTTTATACAAGGGGGTAGGGGAGGGGAGGGGGACAGGTGAAGAAGAATTTTGGATAAATTATTAACAGATACATGAAAACTTCAATATTGAAACAATTAGCACCAATTTATGGCTATCAATGACCTATCAAGGCTATCATATTGGTTGTCAAGACTGGTCTTGACTTTTAGTACTGAATTCACTGATAAATGGAAGGAAAAAACCCACAAATATCTGAAGATTTAAGAAAAAACGATTTTTTGTGCAAAAAAAAATAAGTGACATACTTATCAAATTTGAAATAATGTGTTCACACAACTACCAAGTTCGTAATCATCCTTTTAACAAGTTTTTGACTTTGAAACATTCGAGTTCGAATAATCTTGTACAATAAACTAGAATGGGAATAATTTTGAAAATGACAAACCTGAACAGTTTTTATCCGATCAATGTATGCTTTGACTAATTGTTCACTTTTGAGCTGAAATAGACAATAATTAGGTAAATGACTGAGATGGCATGTCTCACTTGTCCCGACTTGATCCGATTGACCAGGACTATTGCCGACTCCAGAAGCAATCTGTCGTTAATTGGTGGCAAATAATTAGTGTTCGACGGATATAATAATCCGATTAATCTGACGAATAGATCCAAAGCCAAACGAATGGATCGCTTAATGCAATACTGAATGGAAACCATTTGAGCCTTCTTTTAATGGTCTAAACGATTAGACCAATCGATGTTCTGATTATGAATTAATGTAACTTTGAGTTAATGTTTAAGTAAATAATTTTCAACTGTCAGACAACTTGTTTCTACTTTTCCTCTAACTTCAACATTATCTCAATTTTAATCATTTGCGGGAAAACCAAATTCAAAGAGTACTGAAAATGTTGTTTGGGTGCAAAACAATGGTCAATTCAATCTATTTGTCTGATGTTCAAGGATATATTCAAATAAATTAATAAGAGATTATATTTTTGAAGTCATGGAGAGCATTATTTTATGATTTGTTTGACTTTTCAATACATAATCCTGTACTTGTATATAATTTGAACTTAATATAGTTTGACCCCGGTCAAAACGAACTTTTTCTGTTACACCATTAACTTAACTAAAGGCATTTAAACTTAATTTACCAGTTAAATAAATTTGGATTTAAAAGAATGGTCTCAAACTTTATGTTCAATTTTGATGAATCAGTATTTTTTAGAATAATATAAAATTGACAAATATTCTTAGAAGCAGCCAGGATAATCACGGAGATTCAAGAAGAATATTGGCAAATCAATTTGGTCACTCTACAATATTGGGTAACAGTGTGTACAGGGTAAGATTCCTTCAATCCATTCATTTGTTTGTTCACATTTTTTAACATTGAATTTTCATTTATTTATTTTCAAAGAGTCAGTATTTGAAAATAAATAAATAAAAATTCAATGTTAAAAATGTGAACAAGCAAATGAATGGATTTTGTTTTAATCAATAGCTGTTAAGTGAAACTTGTTTAATATGAGTATACTATATTTTTAAATGTGGAGACACTAATTGATCCTGACAAATACCTTTACAAATTGCAATGAGTACACAATTAGACGTATTATATGGCAAAAGAGACACACCTTTTGAAAGGTTAAAAACGATTAAAATATTTTGTTATCAAAATCTTATTTACAAACAATTTAGCCGATTATCTAATTATGTAATATTTTTTATAACACTTTTGTGTATATTTTTATTATTTTTTATTCATATTTCAATCAAAATTTTGAATCTCCGACTAAATTGAATCAAAACAATGATATAAAAAAAGTATTTCCATTAAATTGAGTGAAGAAACAAAATGTTTTCACATTTAAGTTATTTTTCATCAAATCATTTGAAATCATTGATATTTGCGCTAATAGTTTACGGATTAACTGATTTTATTAAATGTAAGTCTTATTAAATATAATCAATTTATTGACAAAACGATAAACAATGGATTCTTGATATGATTTAAGGCGACAGTTATTGCAATTACGAACTGATCGGTCGGACGTCCGCCCAATTGAGTGCCTCCTCTCAAGTCAGTGCCGATAAAGCGCCCAAATATGCTGTACTCCACGGCAAGTATTGTCCCTTTTGTCCGACCCCTACATATCTGGAAATTGACCAAATATTTCAGTAGAATTGAGTATTGAATCAAATTTATGCGATTATTTGTTTTGATTGAATGGATTGTAGGACTAAACCCTTTCCCCCAAAGACTACTTATCGCTCAGTTATATATCGATTTGATATTTAACTGAAGTATAAATAAACGTTAAATACTTAAGAATTGATTTGAATTAACTAATGAATGACTGAATCGATTAGAGGGTTCTGTTTGGACGGCAGCACAGAATGATTTTTCCCAATACTTACAAATGGATTTGGGAAAGCAGTTCAACATATCGGCGATCGGCACTCAGGGCAGACAACATACCAAAGAGTTCGTTCAGGAATTCAAATTAGAGACTGGTATTGATGGACACGACTTCTCTATCTATAGAGACAGAAACGGCAATATTAAGGTTAATACGGGCGCCGATCGGCACTTCTCGGCACTTCCACTAAACCTACTTTGGACTCAAACTTGACTTGCTTCTTTAGCTAGACTTGACTACTGATATGATTGCTGGCACTTATTCTCCTATCATTTAAAATGACTGATTAATCCATTTTATGATTGATTGCAACAAATCTTAAACTTTGTTCAGTTAACAAATTATTTCTAACAACTAATTCACTGATAGGTCCGTCCTGTTGGACAGCAAACAGGGGTGACTTTTTGCAACACTTGACTATTAATTTGGGAAATACATACAACTTGACTGCACTGTCAACTCAGGGCAAAGCAAATACTAATGAATATGTTAGTCACTATTATCTGCTAATTAGTGATGGCGGAGACTTCTGGAGAATGGCTTATTCTGATTCTGAAGGCTATGAACAGGCATTGACTTCTTTACTAACTTTCCTGTGTTTTCATTCATTTGGTTTTTTCATTGACTCTTCATTTGGCGTCAATTTATTAAAAATGTTCTTTAATTCTAAAGCTATTTAAAGGCAATTCTGATGGCAATAATGTAGTCATCAATCGATTTGATCCGCCAATCATTGCTCAATACATAAGAATTAATCCGACCCGTTGGAGGGACAGAATCTCTATGAGAGTCCAGTTATACGGCTGTGACTATCGTAAGGATTATTGATTAAATTAAATTTGTGTCTCAATTCAATTATTTGATGAATTAGATGCCATTCCATTGCACTTTGACGGACAGTCATTAATCTTAATGGATCTGAAGAAAAGGCCAATCGAGTCGTCTTTTGACGATGTCTTTCGGTTCAGATTTAGGACCAACTCAGCCAATGGCAACATTCTATACAGTCACGGAACTCAGGGAGACTTCATGGCTCTCCAATTAGTCAAGAACAAATTGGTTCTATCTTTGGATTTAGGGGGAGGTGGACTAATTGAGTCCGTTTCTGCCGGCAGTCTCCTCGACGACAATCTATGGCACGACGTCTTGATTTCTCGGAGAGGACGAGATGTACTCTTCACTGTTGATCGCGTTTTAGTCCGACATTTCCTCAAAAGTGATTATACGCGCCTTAATCTCAATCATGACCTCTTCATTGGAGGCGTTCCCATAAAAGTCTCGGATCCTATCAATACGAGAGAAAACTTCACCGGTTGTATAGAAAATCTGACTTTTAATTCGACAAACATCGCACACGAAATACAAATGGATGACCGAAACTTTGTCTACGGCAAACTAGGACAAATCCAATTCTCATGCCAAGTATGAAAAGCCTTTCCTTTCCTGAGTTAAGATTTGTTTGATGTATGGTTTGAATTGTCAGTTCCCACAAGTTGTTCCCTTGACATTCAATACAAGAGAGTCTTATATAAAAGTCGAAGGATTTATGGTTCCGTCGATGAACACTAGTTTCGATTTCCGCACATTCAATGAGGACGGCCTCCTCTTATATCACAAGTTTTCGAGCAATGGATACGTTATGGTTCGCATTCTATATTCAATTAACATATTCTGACGAAAATGACTTCTTGCAGTTATACCTGGAAAGGGGCAAAATATTTATACGGTTCCAGGGAACGGACACTCCTGTCGTTCAATTAGAGCCTTTCGACGAGAAACTAAACGACGGTTTATGGCACTCCACTGTTCTAATTCTTCAGAAAAACAAAATAATTCTGAGCATTGATGGCATTCCAAGTATTACTGTTCGACAGTTCGATATGTTTACCGGACAGACATATTTGATTGGTGGGGGTTATCACGGAATAGGAGGATTCATAGGGTGTATGCGTTGGATTTACATTGAGGGCCGTTATGTTAATGCGGAGACACTGCCCGCAGAGAAAGTGTTCAAAGTCCAGGAGAATGACATCACAATAAAATCCTGTCAAATGATAGATAGGTGTCATCCGAGCCCTTGCGAACACGGAGGGCTCTGCAAACAGGATAATCTCGACTTTTACTGTGACTGTTCTCTTACCGGCTATTTGGGTGCTGTCTGTCATGTGGCCCGACATCCCCTTTCCTGTACGGCCTATAAAATAGATAATCCAAAGTCCAGAAAAGCCGACGTAATGCTTGACGTGGACGGCAGCGGACCCTTTGAACCATTTTGGGTGACCTGTTTGTTCCCCACTGAAGATCAGTCTCAGACAATTATCCACCACCGCAACGAACTGCCCACTGAAGTCAGGGGCTACCATAGCCCCGGCTCTTATATTCAAGATATCAAATATGACGCGCCATTCGAACAAATAATTGAAATCGTAAACCGATCCCATTCTTGTCAACAAAAGTTGAAATACGAGTGCCTTAACGCCCGACTACTTAATACTCCGGGTATTTCTTCGTTGAAATCAACGTTTATTTACTAACAAAAAATTGTCTGAATAGCCCTTCCAGGAATGGATTTACAGCCATTTTCATGGTGGGTGTCCAGGAATAATCAAAAAATGGATTACTGGGGCGGATCTCTTCCCGGATCTCGGAAATGCCAGTGCGGTCTTTATGGGACGTGCAAAGACCCTCGAAAGTGGTGTAATTGTGACGCGGCCACCGTATGCACTCTTTGCCATCACATTTGATTTACAATAAAATTTCTATTTAAGGAGCTTTTGAGTCAAAACGAGTTCTATGTGGACGAGGGAGACATTACTCAGAGGGAATACCTTCCAGTGCGTCAGTTGAGGTTCGGCGATACTGGAAGCAGTGCTCAATCGCGACGGATGGGTAAATACACATTAGGACCACTGATATGTGAAGGGGACGCACTCTTTGAGGATATTGTAACGTTTCGTTACGAAGACGCCACCATTGAGTTGTCGCCTTTCGATTTGGGTCAGGCCGCAGACATCTACTTACAGTTCAAAACCACTGCCGAGTTTGGGGTTCTTTTCCACAACAGAGGCCCCGAAGACTTCATCAAATTATCGATAGTTAACGGAAAAACTCTTCAGTTCTCTTATTCAGCGGGAAATGGTTTACAACAGGTTTCAGTGGAAGCCTCTTATCGTCTGAACGACAATAACTGGCACTCAGTCTTAGTCGAGAAAAATAAAAAAGAGGCCCGACTTGTAGTCGATGGACAGATCACTAATGAACAAAAAATTACTTCTGGACTCATTCGTCCTCTTCATCTGACTTCCCATTTCGTAATCGGCGCCACTACTGAATACAGGGAAGGATATGTAGGATGTCTTCGATCACTTATTATAAACGGTCGGTCCATAGAGTTGGGTCGATACGCGTTGGAAGGCCTGTATGGTATCACTCACGGATGTATCGGCAAATGTGAATCAAACCCATGTCTAAACAATGGCACCTGCATTGACCACTACAATGGCTACACCTGTGATTGTCAGTGGACGGCCTTTAAGGGCCCTATTTGTGCCGATGAGATCGGCGTCAACTTGAGGTCCGATCACTTCATTCGATACGATTTCGAGACTTCTATTTCAACCCTCGAAGAATATATTAGAGTTGGTTTCACGACAACAGAGCACAGGGGACTCATTCTCGGCATTTCCTCCTATTCTGACGAATATCTAAACCTTCTTATGTCTAACAGCGGTTTGTATTGACTTCTTATTGATTGGACACTAATTCACTAATTCTTTGTTATTGCAGGACATCTGAGACTTGTCTTTGATTTTGGTTTTGAAAGACATGAAATTATAATAAAAGAGGAGAACTTTGCTTTGGGACAACACCACGACATCACTATCCGGCGCTCCGACAGGGGATCCAAAATTACTATTTGGGTATAAACTGATCATAAAATTGAATTAATTTGAATGGATTTAATGTTTTGCTGGAAAGGTGGACAACAATGAGCCCAAAATATATACGTATAGAATCAGCGGTAAAGCAGACGCTCAGTTCAATCGACTGAAGAGTATATACATCGGTCGAAACGAAACGATGGACACCGGAGAGGGTTTCATCGGTTGTATCTCAAGAGTCACTTTTGACGATCACTTTCCTCTGAGACGACTCTATCAGGAGAACAGACGCGGAAACATTCATTCGTTTCCAGTCAATGCCGACATATTTGAAGACACGTGTGGTATCGAACCGCCCACACATCCGCCCGGTTTGACTCAACCTTTTAAATACATTCGACTATAAAATAACTTTTGTCACTAGAAATGCTGGAAACCCGTCCACCGCCGACGTTAGCTCCCGGCGAAACATTGCCTCACATTCCGACTTCTGCCTCTACCGGTGCTATTGTTGGAGGGGTTATCGCAGCTATTATTGTGATAATAATATTGTTTCTGTTCGCGAGCGGAAGGTTTGTGTCGCGACAAAAGGGTGATTATGTCACTCATGAGGACAAAGGGGCCGAACATGCCTTGGATCCCGACACTGCTGTCGTCAAAGGCACCACTGGACCCGACGTCACCAAAAAGAAAGAGTACTTTATATGAAAGGCTAACCCATTTTCGTTACATTTGACCAGGGATGGCTAAACTAGGTTAAGTGATCTGATTTGCAGTCAAAATTGTCGAAGGTGGGCTGTTTCCATTCCTTTGTCTTTAACAGCAATTCTGTCTGAACTGAAATAGACCCTCCCCTCCCCTCCCCCTTCAATATAGCTTCCACTCAAAAATTGTCATTCTTTAAACATCCCTGGATTAATTGTTTTCACTTCGATGTAATATACTTTCGATAACTGTTTTTCATGTTTTTATTTAATCTCACTTTATATCAGATTTTTTATAAGAATTTTGCACTATTTTTGACAAATAAATTGATTTTTGCTATAAAAGAGAAGAAATGCCTTCAATGTTGTGACCGATCAAAACTTGTCTGAACAGGCAGTCAGGGATGTCTTGGTTGAAGAGGTTTGTTGTGGACACTCACCAAACTGTTCCGTAAGACACCGACGGAGGCCAAATTAAGAGGACACACAAAGTGTAACACAAAAGAACACTATTTTATTGAAGGTTTAAAACTATTCTGTTTGAGAGCTAAAAACTAAGAGAGAGAGAGAGAGAGAGAGAGGGAGAGAGAGAGATCTTACGTAAAGAATAGATGATTAAACAACAAATCCAAACGACAAGAACTCCTATTGTGGCGAAACTCGAGACATTCATCAATCGTTTATTTCTGATCCAAAAGGTA
>JAQIWP010000833.1:0-19716 GCA_034695525.1 Euzetes globulus | reverse complement strand
TCATATATTAGAAGATATTGTATTCACCTTTCAATATATTTTGCATTTTCTATGAAAAATAAATTCAATCTTTATTTGGTATTAATCACAGTTTTTGAGATATGAATTTCAGTAAACAAGTTCATTCATTAATCGTATTAATATTAGTTAATATCGCTGTTAGCGATCAAACAACAAGAGTTGTGCAAAATTGTGAGTTTTTTCTTTCAAAATAAAATGTGCTTTTAAAGGTACTGCTAGTTGTTGCAATATGCAGCCAGGTGAAATGTCACAAAAAAAAATTATTGACTTGAAGGGTGTTTTATCGATTGCTAATGCGAATGTCAGAGATTTCCTAGAATTTTTCAAGTTAAAGGGACAAGGACCTTCTGTGTCTTTTAGTGTAGGCCTGTTCAAAGTATTAACCAGTTAGTTTTCTTTTTTAGATTTATGACAACATTTTTCTATTTGTTATCAAATGAGTAATATATTAAAAATGACATTGAATTTAAAAAATTGTTTATCTCTTTTTAATTAATGTTATTCTACTTTGAAATTAGGGATTGCATTCAATTTTCTTTATATGACGTTAAACAAGTCGATTGTTCGCAGAAAATCACAAACTGGTGAATGTTTTTTTTTAAATTTTTCCTGATCATTAATGTTTCTAGTGACCAAGGGGTACCATAAATTTCTGTAAATTAAACTTGATTTTAAAGAAATTAAATTCAGGAATTAAATTAAAAATTCCTTGTTATTTAAAGTATTTAAACCCAGCTAAAATCCAAAAAGAAAATATTTAACAAGTCTATTCAAGTTGAAATTTCAGAAGAATAATCTATTACTCCCTTGTCATCACTGTAATTTATTTTTTATAGTACCTCGAAAACCCCTTTCTTTGATAATCAATTGATTGATCAAAATATGTTTATTTTAAAGTTTTCCAATTATCAGAACAGGTAAAATGCCCAAGTTTATTTTACAGTGAAAAACTAAATAAATATTTGCCTTATTGGTTTCATATTAATTTTTATTCTGAAATCACTTATTGTCCAAATATCTATTCCAAGAATATTAGCAAATTCTGACAGATTATTTCATATGTATTTTTAAGTTGAATTTATTGTGAAATATCTGCTAAACCTTTCTATTCTTATGTCCTAACCATATTAATTAAATTAAGTGATCGATTGACTACAAAATGTTCAAGTTCATTATTTTTGTTTAGATTTTTAATTTATTTCAAAAATAAAATGAAAAAAGTTGCTTGAAACAACAAAAAGTCTGGTGTAAACCCTAATTATGAATCCAGGGATGGCCAAGGGGGTATATATCAAATACCCACTAAACCTTCTACCTAAAGTCGGCTCTTTAAGCAGCTCTGGTATAAGGAAATAATTTTTGAGATTCTTCATTGCTTTTAGTAAGCGCTGAGTAATCTTGGAATGATCATTAAGGAATAGGTAATCTGATAAAATTTATTACAATAATTCCATAGCGATTAAAAAAATGATTAAACTTGATGCTTAATGAATTTATCTGAAATGATTAAAAAATATAGTTTTAGTTTGTAATAATTTTTTTATTTACTATTAAAAAAACAATTTTATTTAAACCTCAACTCCAAGATCATTATAATCAAGGTTTGGTTGGGAAATAATGGTTGATAAAAAAATGATTAGGAATACAAATGGATTGAAAGTATTATGAAAGTGAAAAGAATGTTGAAATAAAACAAAATCAATTAGGGCTGGAGTTCAATTAGCCTAGGTGGTGTAGTTTGCCATCTTTAACTTATTTAAAATATTCCAAATGAAGTCAATTTCAGTAAAATTGCTCTAAAAGGTAAAATTCTAACATATTAAGCTTATTTTTACAAGTTTACGGTCATATTTTTGAACTCTTATCTAATTATTTGTTATCTGGTTTAGTAAAAAAATTAATTTTGTTTGAATTTAGATTATTATTTAGTATAAAGTTTATTTGATTTTAAGCAAGGAAAGATATTTCAATTACAAAGTCATAAATAATATATAAGCTAAAGGATTTGGATGAAAGACTTTATATCATGCCAATTTTATTTTGTTGTTTTAAATAACAAGTTTAAAAAATAATCGATGAATTCTTTTAATAAAATACAGAAACTCTGTAAAGTAAATGATTTTCTTTTAGTTTCAAATAATTGTTTTCTTATCGCAAAATTATTCATGGTTATCATTCAAGGAGGGTTTAGTATGCATACCCATCCCTAAGGACAAGGTTTTGCCAAAATACCCCCTCTTAAGTTTAAAAAAATTAAAAGGAAAACTCAATAAAGGACAATATGAGCCCTTTGGGGGTATTCCTGGCCGCCATCTTTGGAAAATACCCTACCCTTTCACACCTTTCTTAAGTCTCTGACCTTGGCGACCCCTGCATTAAAATATAAAGTGTTTTGGGTCAAGTCATCAATGATTTAATACAAAAAATTTAAGCAAATGGAAAACAATTCATAAATCACAATAAACCTAATATTTGAGCTTGTGTACCATTTTTTTGTGTTTAAAATTTACCCTTGTTTAAGCGTCCACTCTGTGAATTAATTAGTAAAGAGATGATTAAGTGACAGATTATGTTAACATTTTGGAAATAATACTTTTTTTCGTGATTTGAGAATTGCTTAAAGCCATGAATCTATTCTATTAGTCGAAGGGAAAGTCCAAACACACTCTTTAGAAAGAATAAGAAAACAGCAAAGCTATTGGCCGGGATGACGAACCCACAAATAGGTTGACCCTCATATATAAGGGAACTGACTTTTGAAAGCTTACAAAAGGCAATAATAGTTTAAATGAGTTAGTGTTACAGCTCTTCAGTGTTCTGAGTAAGCTAAAATACTGTCAAGAATCGGGATAGGACGTCTATTCTGGATTGATTGAGGCGACAACCAAGATAATAGATTTGTTTTATCTATCTAGAATCTAAATTATCATTTTTAAAATAGTAAGTTTAGTTTTATTGTTGTTTGATTTGACAATTTTCTAATAATTTTAGATATTTTTACTAGTTATATATGATTGCAAATTATAAATATTAAGAATTACAAAAAGACCAAATATCAAGACTTTAATGTTAAGATAGAACTATTAAAGTTAACTGGTTAGGATTAAATTGTTTTTCAATCTTATTTGGTTCAAGTATGTTTTACATTTATTATTACAACCATTATACTATTTTAAGCCATTATTTGCTATTTTTTAAATAAATTTTATACACCAATAAATCATTGAACTAGTGAAATTTTAAGTAGAGATGATTAAATTGTCTTGGACAAAATATTTTACTGACGATAATCTATTTTAATTTTGATCTGATTATAATCAGCAAATTTACTTGAGTTTTAACGAATTTTTGTTTTTCAGCCCATACTTAACCCCTTCATTGAACTTTCACTGTAAGCCCTAAACTTTGCAATCTTGGTCATCTCTGAATATTATAATTAAAACTCTATGAAAGCAAAACTCTTTTCAAAATGTGGGCGACTTTTTAATTGATGATATTTAATTAACTATTTGTTTTGAAATTATTTCTTAATCATAATTAATCAAGTTGATTAGTGATATTGTTTAGCTCTGGTCCATCCCGGTACTTTAAGTAAACGGTAATACTACACTAATTTCTTAATTAATTAATGCACTTGTTGATTATTTCAAGTACATTTTAAGGTAATTGACCGCATATCTTTTAATCTATATTATCAAGTTAGTGAATCTAACTTATTTCTATTACTTCCAGTTCTTGGAAGTGAGCATATTTTTTAATGAATATTGATGAAGTCTAGGAAAAAAATAGAATCTAGTTCTATAGGAAAACCCTCTTTTTTAGCAGAACGCAATTAAGTTCCTGGTATTTAAATACCAGTTATTGGAATAAGTGAACGATTAAATAAGTGAATGCATTTATTGACTTTAATAATAGAGAACTTCATTGATTAAAAACAATTTTAATAGTACCATTGACTTCACTAGCACTTTCTTTAGCAATTATATTATGCTGAGCTCACAACTTGTTTATTTCTTATAGCAAACTGTGTGCTGACAATAGTTGTTCTAAGAAACTGTTCAAAGCACTAATATGGACAGAAATAAACCAGAAATAAACATTCCTTTCGTTTGCGTTTCTGATAATTGCCTTATTTTACGTCATCTCGAATCTAAAAAATAAGTCAATTAAAACTTATCGCTAAAATTTGTTTCTATATAAAACTTAATACAACAAGTTGGCATAAATTGCATAAATAGTAATAGGACAGGTTAATCAACTATGACCACTTTGCATGCCACTGGATTAAGTCAATAATCTTGTTGATCGAATTCAAGGGCAACATTCTATTTCAAAGGGATATTCGACGTTTGACCAGTTAAAATCAAGGCCATCAAGATTGTCAAATTTGACAATACAATCTCTTGTCCTCCCTTTTCTACCTCTCACCCTTTTCTCTATTCTCTCTACCCTTGGAATAATATTTAAGAAAATGGGTTTTATAAATAAACTTGTATTTGAAGGCATTTTTGGCTCAAAATGATTAATTAATGTTAATTTATTTCAAACTATAATAAACTAATAATGCTTGCTTTTGAAAATGAAATAATTGAACATTATAGTTCTAAGCTATTATTTAATGCTTAAAAAATTAAACTCTAGAACAATTATAAAAAAATGGTTGGCACATATTAATTGATATGAGACAAAAAGAAAGACATATATTATCAAATGTTATCATTACATCAATGCTTAATCTCTTATAGTTTGGACCACAGAATGTTTTTAATTTAACATTAAAATAACTTTACCCTTTCGGTAACTATAATAGATAGAGCATTTATGTAATAACATTTGTTGTTAGAATTGGGTTCTCTCCAAATTTAAAAAACAAATTGAGCTAGATCTATTTTGAAAATTTTCTAATTGTCTTCAATAGGAAAATTCTCTAGATTGGTTTTAGTAAGACCTAGATAGATTCGATAGGAAAGATACTTTATTCAGTTTAAATTTAATTTGACTAGTTTATGGTCATTTTTGGTTACACAATGAATTTATGATCTGTTTAAATAGGAAAAGGTTTCGATCGGTAATGTATTACGAGAATTTGAACGCCGCAGATTTGCCAAGCATCTTGTTTTAAAGAAGATAGGCTAATTTTTATCGGCTTATGAGCATGTTAAAATACCTAGATTATTGTCTGAAATTCGAAAAAGAAGATTGAAAATATCGTGATTTAAAGAAGAGATTTATACTTGAATAAGATTTTTTTGCATTATTAGTTTTTGTTCAAATTATAAATATCAATGAAATAAACTTAACTTTTGTTTCACTACAGGGCGTTACACTTTACATGTACTAGAATTTGAACTGGAATCGCCAAGCTAATATTCAACAAAAATCAATTATTTCTTCCCTATTTCAACTATCAAATATTCAAAAATAAAAGGCATCCCAAATGTTTTTTCTGGGTTCATAATTTTTTTTACAAATTTTCACCTTTTACGAAGATCACCTTTTTAAGATTTTTTAACCTATGGGAATTCTCATAGTAAAATTATACGCCCTGTATTTTTGAATATTTCATTGATTAAAGTAAATGAGTATTCATTTGCTCTTTCAACTTAACAATAAAATCTTATTCAAATATAGAGTTCATTTTTCATCAAAATTTTTCACCAAGATTTAATAATTTTCTAAAAATTTTAAAAATATAATCTCTAAATCTATTTATTCCTTATAATATTTTTTGAGTTTTATTTAAATATCTTTAGTCATTAATAATTAACTAATTATCAAATACTTTGATTCGATTTTCTCGATATTCAAAGTGTTTTGTTATCCCAAATAAGTAATAAATAATAAATTTAATGCTCTATAGTATAGAGTCTATACAGTCGACTACCATTATAATTAAGCTGATTGATTTCATGTTTTAGTTAAATACAATGGTAGTCGACTGTATAATTTTAAAAGATTATTAAGTAAACTTTTATAGCTGGTTCGGTTGGACGGCATTGTTGTTTGTCGATAATTTTGTGCTTATCTAAGGCTACAAATGATTTTATAATCTCTGGGAAAGCAACCGGTCATTATATTTAGAGGCCTAAGGTCTGCAGTGCCGGCACCGGTCGTTAACTCGATTTTCATTCTTTGCACTAAACGAATGATCATAAGGAAGACATTATTAATGGCCAGTTTCTCGCCCGGGCAGCTTCTTGGACCCAATCCGAACGGCACAAAACTGGAAGTACGACCAGTAATTAAGTCTCCGTTTGAATCTAAAAATCTGCTAGGATCAAACTTTTCAGGATTTGTCCAATATTTAGGATCATTATTCTGTGCATGTAAATTGAAAATAACAATAGTATTCTTGGGTATTTTGTGTCCACCTAATTTAGTATCAATCCCTGTCATGTGATCTGCACCAACGGGGAGGGCCGGTCTGAAACGTAATACTTCCAATTGAAAGGCATAAGTGAGAGGTAAGACATTTTTGTCATCTTGTGTTGAAAATCGATCCCCAATATTGTCATTAATTTCATCAAAGATTTTTTGCTGAAGTGTCGGATCGTTAGCTAACATAAGTAGAGCCCATTTCAATGTGGTCTGTGTTGTGTCGGTTCCCGCTTGGAATAGATCGCTGACAATCATAAATAGGTTGTTGTCATTCAAATACTTATTTCTGTCGGAGTTCTCTCTTATGGCCTCTTCTTTAGCTTCGAGGACACAATCAGAAATATCTCTAATGATTCCTGAATACCGATAATTAAGCAATTAATCTAGTAATAATTTATAATAGAATAATTACCAGGAGTAAAAGTCTCTTTATGCTCCAAAAATGCCCTTTTGGTTATATCAATGGACTCTTTACATAATTGTTTGATAACCAACTCATCCTTATAATAGAAAGGTCTTAACCAAGGAATGTAATCACTGATTAGTCCATTGCCAGTCAAGTTATAAAACCTGTCGTTCCATTGTCGGGTGTGTCTGAACTCTTTGTTATCAATTGTAACAAATCTAGTGATGTTTAAAACTTAATATTAATCCCAAGACAAGTGTTTTTCAACATTTCTCACTTATTTCCGAAAGCAGTCATCGCAAGTATATTATAAACCATAAGATCGATGTAAAGTATTGGATCCAATGTTTTTTCTTTGACCATAATGTCGCAGACTTTGTCCATCACTTCATTGATAATTTGTGGCAGTCTTTCACTGACAGCGAATTTTCTGAATGTTTTAATGTAAATGAATTGGGATTTACTTAAAAATACTTTAAATCTTACCGAATAGCAGAGAGGGACACTTTTCTTAATGCCACCCAATAGGGTCCGTTTGTTGACATTACATTTTGAGTACCATTTCTTGAAATATGATCTGAAAATTTATGTTTTAAAATTTGAACATATTTTTAGCAAACTTACGCAAAATAGTATCTGGTCTGTCAATAAAGTCATTTTTCCTGATAATTGCCGCTTCATTATTCAATTCATATGTATTGACCACAATCATTGGGGTGTGCCCGATCCAAATAGTATAAATAGGACCAAACTTCTTCGAAAATTCGTATATTGTTTCAGATACAGGTGAATCCGTGACATTTCCCTTAAATTCTAAACAAAAACAAATTTAAACTTGTTTAACAATAATTCTAATTTCTACCCAGTATATTTCCCACAATTGGCAGTGGAAAAGGACCCCTGGGATAAGACAGAATATTTCTGACATAATATATTAAATAAGTGAATAAAAGAGCGACACAAATATTAAGACAAATGTTGTTGTTTTCAAAAATTACTTGAAATAAACTAAACATAATTCAAATGAAAATAAAAGACTCAACAAAACTGATTGAATAATACGAAAAGTTTGAATGGACTTTCAGTTTTGCCTCGATTTTATAGCCAACTTTTGAATCGACTTTTTTTAATTGATCTAAAATTTGATAGATTAAGAAATTAGATACCTAGAAAGAAATTATAGATTCTTCTAATATTAAAAATATATTCAGGTAGGAATACAGAGGTAATTAATACTGTAATTAATAATAATCTATTACTAATTATAATTACTAATTATAATTTAAAATTTGATAAGTCAAGAAATTAGATAGCTTGAAAGAAATTATAGATTCTTCTAATATTAAAATCAATTCAAGAAGGAATACAGAAATAATTAATACCAAATTGTTTACACTTTTGTAGAATCCATTTCGGTTACAACTTTCCCAACAGAAGTTTTCTACGAAAAGTCTAAACAATTTCGTGAAATACTATTCTGAGAAGCAATAAAAAAGACATCTGAGCGCCGATCACATAACACTCTCTACCAGACACTGGTTGTATGGCTGATAATCAGCATAATTTCACTGCTTGATTGACAAAGGAATCAATTGAGCCCAAGCATGTCTCATTAAAAATATCATAAGACGCCAATGTCTAGAATATACGACTCTTTCGGGAGATCCCAGTCCCCTCAATCCCAGTTCCTTCCAATCCCTGGGCCAGTCTGAAAATATTTCACTGAAAACTGATATGAGAGACGTTTCACTCATTGCACTCAAAGCCTATCCAAAAACGGTTCTCGACCTAAAGTAGCCGAGTCTTGAGTCAGTTGACTCTCGGCCAGGCGCTGATGAAGATCGCAGGTAGCGATCGAAACACATGTGTTCGCTATTATTATCTAATAATAATGAAGAACCGAAACATCACTGTTAGTGATTTGCTAAGATGTGACTCTCCAAGATAAGTTCTTGATTTTTTACAACTTTTGAAATACTAAAGTAAATGTCAAATAAGGGTCCGATGCTATCAATTAAAAACTGCTAAAATGATCACCAGATTAACAAGGTGTTTCGATTAGTATTCAATGTAAAAGATAATTTAATTAACTTAATATAATTTATAAGTTGCTTGAACAAAAATTAAGTATAAAAGAAAGAATTCTTGAGCAAAATACTAGTAAACCTATGAAACGATGAATAAATTGCAGAGAAATTTCCCTTTTATTCCTATTCCAAAATCGTGTCAATCAAAGACATCTTCATTAAAGCCAATCCCAAAGTTTAATTGACATAAAGTTATTAAAAGCTATCCTTGTTTACAATTAGCTATTATCTTCATAAATAATCAAGTTAAATAACCTCGACCATCATTTTAATCAAAACAATTGAAATTGTATTCAAACATTTAAAAGAAAACAAATTTATTAAATTCTATAATTTATTTCGTTTTAAAGCAATGTTTATTATTAGAAAAGGGTTACAAATTGTTCAAAAACAGCTTTTAATTGAATGAAAATTGTTTTTTGAGATAATATTCAATAGTTTTGTGTAATTCTTATCAATTATTAATAGTTTATAAAAAGAAGAAATTATTTTCAATTAATGACAGAAAATAGTCAATGAATTGAAGACATTGAATGAATGAATGAATTGTAAAACTATTCAACTCTTTTCCAAATACGTATGGCCTGATTGCGGGGTCGGATCTCTTCGTTGTGATGCTTTATTTTCAAGCCCCTGGCGTCTCCCACCTCTCCGCCAGTCCAAACAAATCTGTTATAATAATTTTGCGTAACTCCGATTGGACCTTCAATCCCTTCTCGACCACACCGTCCACTCTCAAACTCCATTGTACGCGTCTGTTGTTCCTGTACTTGTCCAAAACCAGCTGCCCCGCCTCCTTCTACTCTGAAAAATTGTCCAGCATAATTTGGTGACATGTTCTGCCATTCAGTGTTTGGCCACAGAGCTTTTGGAAGGGGTTGACCCGAGCTCCACATAAACGAACCCAATCGGGACTGGATTTGTCTTCAAATTCTTTAATTCTGTGTTTTGGCCATCAACTGTCAATTTCAAATTATCCAGATCACTCCTTAATGAATCTATCAGTTTTTCAACTTGGGCAAACATTTTATTAAAAATAGATTGAAAGTAAATGACAAACAAATATCGAAATCGACTTAACAATGATTTCAATAATTGCTCGGTCTTTCAATTTATAGTTTTGTCGATCAGAGGGGGAGTCGACTATACTTTAGTCCAATCAGAATTGAGAGACAGTTTTTGACAGAATTTGCTCCAAAAGTATTGCATATCAAAAGACACTCAATGTTTTGCAGACATTACTCCAATTCAATGCAATTTAAGAATTAAAAGCATAAAAACGCATGACTTCTGAAACAAACGTAACAATAGATTTCCGGTAATTGAAAGCAATGTTAGGACTCATTGAACAGATATGGAGTCAAACTTTGATTGCAATTTGCAACTTATTTGGAAACAGATTTTTACACCAAATTAATCTTTTCATAATTAAAATAATAAATGTCAAGTAAGGGTCCGATCGATGTTATCAATTAAAAACGGCTAAAATGATCATTAGATTAACAAGGTGTTTAGATTTAATAGTTTAATTAATCATAATTTATTTGAACAAAAATTAATTAAACGAAGCAATTCTTAAAGAAAATGGGGAATAAATTGTACAGAAATCTGCCTTTTATTCCTATTCCAAAATCGTGTCAATCAAAGACATCTTCATTAAAGCCAATCCCAAAGTTTAACTGACATAAAGTTATTAAAAGCTATCCTTGTTTACAATTAGCTATTATTTTCATAAATAATCAAGTTAAAAGATCTAAAGAGTTATGAGCACACACACGTCAACCTGCCTTAATAGTTGGCCTCGAGGACACCTGCTCTGGGTAAACGGAAAACTGAAGTGTTTGATGACCCAGTAAACTGGTGGACACCAATTTGAATGGCTTTCCTCAGAGCGCATGAGTCGGTCGTGAGGTTTGAGCGCAAACACAACGCTTTCATTCATTCAATGCATTTCTCTTTTCATTTCAATTCTTGTTTACATTAATTATTATAATTTTTATTGTTTTTATTTAACACTTAATTGTTTTTATTTGCATTTGTCTTAACCATTGCTTTAATAGCAATTGATTCCGTATTTTAGCAAAAACTCAATTTTTAGGTTATTTTATTCGCTGCTCAAAGTCGGCATTTTTTTCGTCAAAATTATTTCCCAAATGCCAATAAATCGGCAAAATAGTTGCCAAAAACCGTCATCACGACTGACAGCCTCGACAATCGCCTCTTTGGCCAAATGCAGAACTAAGGACAAGGAGTTGAGTCCGAACTTCGAGCCGATAATGAGTCCGACATCAAACCTGACCCGAAGCCGAAGTCTTCGTCTTCCCCAGAGATCACCCATTCATCTGAACGGCAACCGAAAGCGTGAGTCCACTGTCAACCACAACAACCTAATGGACCGGTTCTTAATTAATTGTCTATTGTTTTGCAGACACGAGTCCGACCTCAGAAGCGGATAAAAAACAGTTAGAATTGGAAAAGAAAATCCAAGAATTAGAGACTGAGATGAAAGAAGTCAAAGAAATCAATGAATTCCTCGCCAGTGAGCGCACAGTTCTGGTCGACAGCCTTAAGGAAACGGAGGACAGTCTCGACTCTTTGCGTTTGGAGAACATCTCTCTGAAGGACTCGTTGGCCTCAAATGAGGAAATGGTTAACAATTTGAGCGCCAAATACGCCCGCAATCGGAAGGTCTGGGAGGAGAACGAGAGGAAAGCCACCCAAGAGATCAAAATGCTAGACGACATCGTCGACCACGTGATCGACACGTTAAAGACTTTACCGGAAACGTTCAGGTCTTCCGAACAGATCCAGCATTTAATGGAAGTGTTGAACGACGACAATGGTCTCAAAAAGTGATTATTTATCCTATTTTATGTACAAAACTAAGCAAGGTACTTCCTAAGTATTATTCTCTACATATCACCCAACGAATTGATTGCTTGCCATAACCTCGACGGCCATCTGTGGTCAAAACCTCTTTATTCCAGACATTTATTTGTAAAATAAGAATTCATTTGTGAACGTTATTTGTGAACAAACCAATCAACAGTTGGTTTGAAAGCAAAACAAAACACTATTAAATATGAAAGTCAATGACTGACTCAAAAAACTATTGTATTTTTTAATTCATTTCAATTAAAAGCCATTTGAATCCAATTGTCTTCAATTAAATCAGTCTTCAGATGACATCCCATTCATAATCAATTAGATTTTGTCCAATAAGTCTATTGTCAGCCAAAAGTAATGGGCTTTTGTAACTGTTTTTCGAATCAGGTTTCCGCCGAAGAAGAGGTAATCCATTAAAAGATAATTTCAATTGAAAGAAACTAAAACTGATCCAAATCCAAAACAGATGGATATGTCGAAGCCCCGGAAGTGCACCGACCTGTTATGTCTGGCCTTATTCCTGATGTTTTGGGCCGTTTTGGTACTGTTTGTCACTTCCGATAGACTTCCTGTCATTCATTTGTCTTTCCATATATTGTTTCAGATATTCATCTCTTCGTTTGCTTTTGTAATCGGAAGTCCTTCCCGTCTAATCCATGGCTCGGACTCATTCGGCAACACATGTGGTCACAAGAATGACCGGTTGGATGAGTTACAACTGTCCGGACTCGACATGACTGACAAACCGTACATTTTATCACTTATTTGATCCATTAATTCCAGACTCGACTCAAATCTTAAGCCAATAATATTTCAAAGTTTCTAATATTAACCACTTTTTGTGTCCCATCCCTTTGTCTCCAGATATCTGTTCCATTTGGATCAGTCAAACCCCGAGACTTCACTTAAGATTTGTGTGAAGAAGTGTCCGACAAAAGAGATGACAAATATGGCTGACATTTATCTGTTCTATACTAAAACCGGGTCTTCTTTATGTCGTTACGACTATAACTATACAACAGAGCCGTCAAAAATTGAACAGCAATTCGCAAAAAATGCCCAATTGATGGCTAACCTGAGTAATGCCGGCCCCTGTCCTAAACTACCAGTTGATCCAACGTTAGGCTCAATTAATTTTTTCAAATATTTTCCAATTTTTAAATTTTAATCCATATTTTCCCGCAAACAACAGGAAAGCCATTCTTTATCGTTGTATTCCGGCTCTGGCCGTCATACAGGGCCAGGCATTCGGTCACACAGTCTATGAGTTCATAACAGGTTACGCACCGCTCAAGAAAGTGATCAGCGATTTGATGAACTCCTACAGAGAGATAGGGATCTCAATAACGGTTTCCGTGGGCTTTGCCTTCTTTTCTGCGTTTGTCATCCATTTCATCGCCGGAATCGCCTCTTGGCTTATATTGACTGCCGTTTCCATTTCACTAATAGGTTAGGCCTTAAACTCCATTAATTATTTGAACAAAGACTTATGTCTGTCCGCCAGCTCTGACCTTATTCTTGTGGTACGCCTACATCGATACTCAGTTCAAACTGACCACAATTGAGAACAATATGACCGCCAGATTGACACTACCATTCCTTGATGAGGACATCCAAAACGAACAGATATTGCTATGGATTGCGATCATCACAACAGTGGTCTCAGTTGTTCTTCTAGTGATAACCTGTGCCCTTAGGACTCGGGTCCGTTTTGTGGTGGCGCTGTTCAAAGAGGCGGCCTCTTGTATTCGGTCGATGCCTCTGATTCTGTTCCAACCGATTTGGACACTCATCTGTTTGGCCATATTCTTAGTGTTCTGGGTGTCTGTGCTGTTGGCGTTGGCCACTGCCGATCACGCCTCACAAGAGAAGCGTCAACTGGTGCCTATGCTTATGACTGACAACCAGATGGAGGGCACAACCCTTCGTCTGTCGTCATTCACACTAATAAACTACTCGATCCCGTCCTGGACTCAGTATATGTGGTGGTATTTAATCATAGCCTTCATCTGGACCTCAGAGTTCATACTGTCCTGTCAGCAGATGGTCATCGCAGGTATGCCTCAAATCATCAATCATTCAGTACTCAAGTATTTCGGCCATCATTTCAGGTGCTGTCAGTCAATGGTATTTCACTCGAGACAAGAGTCAACTGAACTGTCCAATTGGTGTCTCCATTAAGCGTCTGTTCCTCTACCACATGGGATCGGTAGCGTTGGGGTCGTTCCTCATCACTCTATTCAAAGTTCCGCGCCTTATGATAACCTATGCTCACAAAAAGCTGAAAAACTTCGACAACTGTGTGGCCCGAAGCGCCGTCTGGTGCTGTACTTGTGTTCTTTGGTTACTCGAGAAGTTTGTCCAATACCTGAACCGTAACGCCTATACCGTCATCGCTATCGGAGGCAGAGATTTCTGTCCGTCGGCGCGAATCGCCTTCAATGCCATTGTGACCAACGCTCTGAGAGTGGCCGCCATTAATAGTGTCGGGGATTTTGTTCTCTTTTTGGGCAAAATTAGTGTCGCAGCCATTGGCGGACTGACCGGCGCTCTACTAATGAAGGTTTGCCCTCAAAAGCCTATTCTGTTTTTCATTTAATATCTGTCGGCCCTCAGAACAACCCGATGCTCCACTACTGGTCAGTGCCGGTAATATTGGTTACAATAATAGGCTTTTGGATCGCCCACTGCATTCTGTCCGTCTATGAGATGGTTATCGACACTCTGTTCCTCTGCTTCTGCGAAGACTACAACAGAAACGATGGCTCTCCCGGTAAGGAATACTATTCGCCGCCATCGCTCATGAAGTTCCTCACCGGCGATGATGTGGACAGTGTTCTGAAGCCGTTGCGTTCCGGTACTGACATTTAAATTAAACTTTGCTTCGACTCATATCTGAAGCCAATGAATGAGATTTTAAACCGACTTTTAATCTAATTTATAGCGAAATAGATCTCAAATTAGTTTTTTCGCTAACTTTTTACATTTTATATATAAACAATTATTTATTTTAAATCTGAATTATGCCTTTAAAACTAATATAACACTGAATTCAAAATTAATATACATTTAAATCATAGCTTAAATACAATTAAAAACAATTTAATGCCTAAAACTTGGGTTCAAAAAAGTTTTTGTTTGCAAACAATTTATTGGTTGTCATAACAACCGATTCTTCACAATAACAGTCTATTCAAAGACGACGTGAAAAAACTTTAATGAATTTGATTTAAAATACTTTTGCGTTTACTTACAATAAGTACAATAGAAGACCTTTCTTACATTTTATCACTTGAAATTATTGCATGAATAATATCCTAGTTAACCTTCAGACCCACATCGGATGCCTCAGAGATTGGTTCCTGTTATCTTTTAAAAAAGACAGTCAAAAATTTTTTTAAGTACCTTGCTTGTTTGAATGGTTTAGTTAAAATATGAACTAGAACAATCTAGATGGGAAAAAAATAAAATAGAACCAGAGTTACCTCTACTCAAGCTGTGAGTAACCCTAAGTTCGAAGGGCGGCTCTGAATGGCGGTTCCTGTGAGGAGTGGTGCAGACCGTGCAATAGCAGCGGAACCATCGGATGCACTCATTCAGGGCATAGAGCAATAGTATGAACGCCAGGACAACACTGATCACAGCCACCATTCGCATGTCTGTTCCAATAGAGTATTCACAGATCATCAGAAAATGAACAGGAACAATTCAGCGAAAATTATCCCAATCAATAGAAACAGTTATAGGACAAGACCTACTGATTTGGTGCCGACCTATTATGCAAAGCAGTTCTTCTGAAAATGTTGTCGTTGGATGTCCGCACTCGAACCGACTCATTTGACCAAGAGACACCATCTTATCAATTGTGTCCACCATTTGATAACAACAACAGATCCTTCAGAGAAGACACTTCCGAAAAGAAATTCAGACTCAAAATGAAAGCAAACTTCAGGTAAGTTCTGACAGAATTACTCGAAAAACACATTCATATAAATAACTATAATATAATTGAATTAACTAATAGAGAGGGCAAAGGGTTTAATGTCTCAGACAATAGAAATTCATTTATTATTCATTTAATAGACTATTATTTAAGTGTTTCTGAACTTATATTACAAATGTTTTGTTGTTATAATTGAAAACAATTTTATATAACTTTTCTTTTAAGTAAAATTGATGTTTAGATCAAGAAAATAGTTTTGCTTAATATATAATTTATATAATCTATGATTTATGTGGAAAAAACTGGTCATTTGAATTTGAAAGAGAATATATTCTTGCAAAATTAATAATAATAATAATAATAGTATAACACTTTCAAAGTTAGTTTATTAACAAATTTTTAGTTAAAAAGATTAGTTTACAAAAAAAATATGGGAAAAGTTGTATAAAGTTTTATAAGACAGGAATTGAAACATGAGTTCAATTCTGGCTTCAAAATAGATATTCCGGTAATTAAAAAGGACATTGATACCAATGAGAAAAATAGGGACATGTGCAAGGCAAATTTAATAATTGAAATACATCTGATAATAAAATAGATTAAAAAAATAATCCAAAAATAACTTAATTTGGTCAATTCATTGAATTTCATTTCTAAGTAGCCTTGCACATGTCCCTATTTTCACCACCGGTGAAAACACCCTTCAATTTTATAATGGAATTGCTTTGAGATTTAAATCAATTTACGAAAAAAAATGAAAATCTTTTGATTCGAAAGATATGTTCCTAGAAATCGATCCAAAAATAAAACTAAAAATATTTCAAAATCCAATCAGACATTGAAATATTGAAAACTGTTTTCAATTATCTTTCGTTCGAATCAATTGAAAGGCAAATAAAATGAATTTTTACATTTGATTGAAGCGAATCATATAAAAAGGGAAATAAATTAACAAAAAATAACTCAACAAACAACTGGCGTATATGAATTGTAATCTAGGAATAACTATTTTGAGACAAATGTTCATGAATTGGAAGCAAAGAATAGACTCAATTATGAATTAGTGATCGATAAATAAAATGATCAATTATTAAATAAACGGTATTTCCTGGAACTGTAAACAATTGGCATTTCAGTGGAGTCACTGATTTAGAGGTCTATCATTTGACTCAGAATTAGATTTGAGATTCAATTGAGATTAAGATCAAGACTGAGATTAGATCAAGTTATTTGTATAAGAGATTGGCAACACATCTGAATTTGTCTAAAAAACGGTACTTTTTCCCAAAAAACGGGGACAAACCTCAGAGACAAAGTCCTTAAAAAACCAAAGAACTCAGCACTGGATCAGTATTTGGTTCTTCATTTGTCTGTCATTAATGAAAGAGTTATCGATTTCTTCACTATTTTTGGCATTCAATTTGCAATTTAAGACTTCGATCTCTTTTTCCGTGTATTCACTTGTCGTCAAATTGACCTTTCGCTGGACCTGTGGCTCCATTTGACAATACTGTTGGTTAGTCATATCCGTCGACTCTTTTTGCTTAACGTCATTCAGTAACAGTCTGTTCGATGGTATCAGACTATACCAGACCTTCTTCAGCGACTGCTGCTTCTTCAGGAATGGCTTCTGATTTAAATAGCAGACTTCGCGGAACGACTGGTTGGCCGACGGCAACAGATATTGAGTGATCTCATCAAACGATGGTCGAGTCCGTGGATTCTTCCGCCAACAGAATTGCATTATTCGCCAACTGTTCCAAATATAAGACCACAGATCAGAATATATTCTAATATTTTACTCCATTTTTAATGTCTTACAGCTTTCGGGGACAGTTGTCCGGTTCTGTGAGGCGCACACCTCTGATCACACTCTGAAAAACGCTTTCATTAGAGTAGCCCTGATATGGCTGTGCACCCATTGTCACCATTTCCCACAAAACCACACCATAGGCCCAAATATCTGAATAAGTTGTGAATACGCCGTCTCTGAGAGCTTCCGGAGACATCCATCGCACAGGTATGAGACCACAGTCCTGTTTCCTTTAGGTACTAAATTACGTTTGGGTTCAGATTAGTTGAGACATACCTATAGTAGTCATTATCATAAATATCGCGCGTCATTCCGAAGTCACCGATTTTGACGGTCAGGTCCTCTCCAACCATACAATTCCTGGCCGCCAGGTCTCTGTGGACAAACTTACGCGCCGACAAATAGGCCATTCCGTCAGCTATTTCTATAGCCATTTGAAATATCCTGTTCCAAGTGGGCACTCGTGGGTTAGGGTTTTCCTAATCAGTCAAATATTCAATGAATTTTCATCCAAAGCCTTTTGAATGAACGATAACTCACGTCATTGTCGGGTCTATTGGACCGCAAATAAGTCTTGAGATCTCCGTTAACCATAAATTCCATGAGAACGAGGACCGGATTCTCGATCGAAACGATTCCGATTAGTTTCACGATATGATGACATTCAACAAACGACCTATCATTTTGAGCAAGAATATTAGCAATAGAACCGAAATAAGAAAAAATCTGAAAATACTTCATAATATTGGCCTCTTTGAGAAAGTTGTCCCTCTGGCGCGGGCTTGGGTTCAATGTCTTGACCGCACACTTTATTGTCTTACTATTGTTCCGGAGTTCTCCATAAAAAACCTGTCCGAACGCTCCGCCGCCCAACACATGGAACAGTTGTAAGTCAGACCTCTTAACTTCCCATTCGGGGTCTAATATGGGGACACCCGAAATATTACTATCACTTCACAAATAGTCTATACTTTGTATACAAACCGATAAACTTTTCGTACTCCGGATTCACTGATATTATATCCAACTGAGAGTTATTCCTCTTCGGAGCCTTTAAGTAGCAAATTATGGCCGTAAACAAGAAGCCCACCAAAAGAGAAGACAGTCCAACTGTCATATACACTATTGATGTCCTTTCTCCTACGGGAGGCAATGGTCATACAATTTATTATGAAATTTAAGAACTAAATGCGAGAGAGAGGGGGAGGGAGAGAGAGAGAGAGAGAGAGAGAGAGGAAGTATACAATTAGAGCTTGTTTATTCCTCTCAATATATTCCTTCTCTCGTTGATATCTCTCATATAATGAAACAATTCTAATAGATTTTAATAGATTTCGAAGCTGGTTGTTGACCCTTGCTTGAAATTATCTGCCAATTTGGCCAACCCGATCGAGGGACAACAACGAGCTTTGACTGTAGTAAACTGTAATAACCTGGGCTATCAGTAATAATGAAAGATGTATTGAAAACGAAGTCCTTAGTCCAGTTGGATGGTCCGTTCATTGAAGTAGCTCTGAGTCGGAATGAATAAGTGTTTTCTTCTTTCAGACCATTGATATTAAACGAGTAATTCATTGCTCGAAATATTCTTCTATTTATACAAAATGTCTTTTTGTTGGTTTTCTAGAATTCAATTCAAAACAGATATTGCATTCAATTATCTTTTAAACTGGACATACATTTTTCGATTCGTGGAAATGGACCTGATATGAAATGATAACACCGTTCGGTTTCACCGGTTCTGACCAACGGATAGTGACTGACGTGGGATTTGTCTCATATTTGACTAAATTCTCTTCAATGTCGTCACCAGTTTCTGACAAATAATTGAAACAAATAAATCATTTCGAGACCGCTTTTCTCTCTATAATAAATAGGAAGTCCTAGAGTTCAAATTCAATGGTTCTGGATAATGGACTGGCATTCAATAAAAAAAATCAATGAATAATTATGTCTATAAAAGGAATTATATTCAGATATAAAGATCCAGAAACTATAGAAACTGTTATACATGTGGAACTTCCAAGGTTAGGTTTAGCAAGAAAAACCAAGTCCTATGGCTTCACCTTGGATTAAAGGCTTTTTATAAGAGCTGTTGTTTCTACTAAAGCGGTATTAGTAATTATCCAGACTTAGTTATTCTTGGCACAGGTATGCATTTGTTTTAATGAATGAAAAACAT
>JAQIWP010000832.1:0-19725 GCA_034695525.1 Euzetes globulus | reverse complement strand
AGAGAGAGAGAGAGAGAGAGAGAGAGAGAGCATGTTTTGTCCAAATGGTAAATGGGTTAAAGTGTAGCTCAGTTAGCATTTGATGGTCTGCCCCCGCATTGTCTCCATTCGTATCAATTTAAGTCAATGTCAAAAGAATTGCACTCAACTGTTGGGTAACTCTGAATGAAAATACTAAAAATAGGGCACATTGTCGTAAAAAGCTCAGTTGAATAGGGAGAGCGCCCTAACAGTAATCATTTGGGAAAATATTGTTTTCTGGAAAAGAATGTGCTCTACAAACAACTGCATCTGACGCTACCAAGGTTATTAGCAAAAGAGTACAGTATTCTACTCGTAAGTTATTATTGATACGTAACTAATGAAATTCAGTACCAAGCAGTTTTCACCAGATTTAATAGAGAGTAAAATTATTTTATATTAAGTAATTTTTACAAGCTTATTATGAGCGGCCATCCTGGTTATCTCCTTTAATCAATGATTTCTAAGAACTGAATTCAACAAAGTGTACAAAATATATTGAATTATTAGGAATATAAATATGTAATGCATTGTATGTGGTCTACCCGAGCACTGGCATCGGTCATGATGTGCTGAATAAGCGATTGGATTGAATTTCAAGTGCTTTTTCTGTATTATTTGTCTATTCATTTGATTGAATGTTTCAATTTTGTCGACATTTGTTTCATAAGAAATAGGAGAAAGTCTTTTAATCCAATTCTTGGAGCGAAACATAATTTCAAGAATCGATTGTTTCAAACAAAAAGTTTCATTTATTCACTCATTAGAAGGCATTTCAATAATTCTTTTGAATAGGAATTAAAGAATCAAAGAATTAGTCCATAAATAGATTAGAAGACAAAGTGTTTTAAAGAAGTTTATTGAATGGCAAAGAAGTTCTTTATTTAAGTCTAATATTCGCTGACAGACGAGTTGCCAAAAAGGATTATGTCTTCCTCTTTAAACATAGGAAAGGGATTAAATTTGATTCTAATCTCTCAATAATAAGATTATTAATATTTTCTTGTCTGGTGTCAAATGATTACAAAGAATTCTTTATTCATTCATTTGAATTTCAATTCACGCAAATAGAGGAAAGACAGGCTCATCTGTTAGAAGAATATGGCACAGAGTTAAGACTCCAGACTCAGAATTTCAGTCAAAACTTAAACAGTTCATCAGAAGGGATGACCAACCAGGCCAGCTAAGAAGTGGCCCGATGGTCTCAATTTTCATAAGTCTAATAAATTTAAACTAGTTTGATGTAGAAATATGAGAGGACCTTTTAAAAAGTGTTGCGCTAACATAAAGCATTACTAGATGCAGAAACCCTTGCTTATTCCTTGTTTCTCACTCATCTCTCAATCAAAGAGACAAATAGGAAAGGAGTGACTGAGCGACAAATAGGAGAAAAATAAAGCAAAACTTGTATGGACTCTAATTTTGACTTTAATTAAGCGGAACTTTTGATTCAATGAGGTGTGAGCTCTGTGTTAGAGGACGTATGTCTGGAATTGCAAGAACCATTGTTTGCTATAGAATTACTGTTTGTATTTTTGTTAGACAATTGTAATTTTGGTTTAGTTTGTGCACAACCAGCGCTCACACCACCAGTAAAGACCGAACAAATTGCTGACTGAACTGACTCTACAAATGAATTGATTACTCAAACAGCAAATCAATGAATGAATGAATGAATGAATTGACTGTCAGTAAGAATAGTGACTCGGTGTTTGAGATTCAATGTAATGATGAAAAGCAAACTTCAAATAATAAAACTGTTGTTTATTTTAACATTCACTTGTGTTAAGGAATTATAAGTTCTTATTCTGTCCTCTAATACTCCACACAATTCTTTATTATTGGTTCGAATAACGAATAGACATTTCTATTCCGATCCTCATTTGTAGGCCTCGAACGTAAACCTTATTTAATACAATTACTAATAGAAGTGTTTCCAGTTCTGAGTCCTAACTGTTTGTTTTGTTTGTTTCATTAGTTTTATTTTTATTACTAATCTAAGGCCTTATTTGTAGCTCTAATCCCAATCCTTAATAATCAATAGAATTCACAACATTTGCCAAACTTTTAATGTCTTAATAAATATAAAAACATTATAATTAATTCTTTGTCTCTAAATATAGAACTCAGAATAAAAGTAAAAACATTTTCAGCCTATTCATAGAAAGCGCAGAGTCTGTGGGAGTGAAAAATTGAATTACTCGTGGATTTAGGTTTCCCTCTAAGAGTCTGAGGACTGGAGAACTGCAAACTATTTATTGAATGACAAAAAATGTAATATTAAATAACATATAAGAAAATATTCTTTTTGTTTATCGTTATATTCGTTATATTTCTAGTGTTTTGGGACTAAAAATAACAGATATGTTCAGCAAATATGCTTTTTATTCAATCAGTTCTGATGGCAGTTGAGATGCAGTGCTTATGTGATGAACGGCCCCAAACCCATCAGCTCTGAGGTCAGTTCCCTAATGAATAGTTATGCCATTGACCATAATTTTTTGATGGATTATATTTCCAAGAACCACTCAATTCTGAATATTATTCTGATTCGATTGAATTTTATTCCATACCCAGCAAATGTCAGTGAAGGCCAGAGTTCATTCAGATATAATAGAATTATCTTTGTCAAGTTAACAAATTGAGATTGGAAAACTTAAATGTTACAATGAAAATTATTAAAGAGCAAACATTAAAATAGACCCAAGAACGTTGTTATAAATTCAAATGATCTGATTCAAATTTAAATTTCATGGTAAGTATTGGTAAAATATCAGAAAAGCAATTAAACTTAACAAAAGTCTGCAACAAAATTGCAAATACATTGAAATTATTCAAAGTATACCAAAAAAGTCAAACAAAACCAATAATTATTAAAATTATTGTTCATTTGAATTGAGAAAAAGACATTAAAACAGATGCGAAACAACGGATAAACTAATGATTAGGACAACCATTTTGGCGATAAATTTATTCCTCTATTGTAGTCCTAAAGTGTAATTCAATTTACATATTATCTGAATAAGTAATAAATTAATGCATTTGAAGTCACATTCAGTAAAACTAATTTGTTATACAAAACACAAATTACATTCAAATATAGAGAAAATGTATAGAAATTCAAATAAAAGTGTTGTCAGAATTGAATCTAAAATAGAGAAACACGGAATTGCAAGAAATTCATGTATTACTTGGTTTTCGCAACATAAGGAATGCCTACTTTCAATGAAGGCTTGATATTCAGTGGGGATGTGCAAGAGATTGCATATTGATTATTGAACCCCCTTTCAAAGGACTATTTTTAGTCGAATTTATTGGAAATATTAACTCAGGCGTAAGGAAATCTTCGTCCTCCCTGGACATTCCTGATTATTATGCTGTTCGCCAGCTTCAGTGCAATGCATGAGTGGCTCATCAGTGGAAAAACGGTAACACAATTGACAATCAGTTTGAATGAAAGTCTAGAACAGCAAAACCTACTCAATGATGATTGTGAGGCCTGGCCTTTATGTGTATGTGTGCACTACATCTCTCTCTCCCCGTATTTGTGAGGCCGACACGAGTGGAATACCTAATGGACATCAATAAGAAGAATAAAACTGTAGGGAATGTGCTGTGCATTGGATGCAAAACTATCAGAAAATTTTCAAATACTCTGTCTTCTTATAGAAAATAATGCACTGAATGTTAGTGAGAGGTGTAGAGCACTGGCCAGACATGAATTACTTGTACTGTTCAATGTTGGCGTAAATATACGATTGTATAGAATATACCATAGATTATAATTTATATGTATAACTGTTTTTATAGATTTATTTATATTTGTCTGAAATGAAGAAAACATTTTATTTATTGACTTCTTCTGAATCATAATTTTTATTACTGTTTTTTGAATCACATTCTGATCGTAAAAATTTTTACTTTTCTGATGTATATTACAGTAAATTATTTTTTATTTCTTACGCTTATTCGAGATATTCATCTGAATCTGTTTCAAATGCAAAACAAATTTCATTTCTCTAATGGTTTTCATTAACAGAGAAAAATGAAAATTTTTAATCAAAAGTTGTATTCATTTAATCAGAAAATGTTTACTGAAATAAAGTGTTAAAAACTATGAAATTATTGGATAATTAGTGGCGAATATCATGAAAGGCATATAAATATACTTTTGGACAATTACTCCCTCCCTTAATACAGAGCCAAAGGAGACATGAGCTGAATATTATTGGAAAGCAATGGTAATGCACTGTCACATTGATTTGATTAGGTCTACCATTCCTCGCAAATCTTCAGCAGCTCTTCCATTGGAAAATAGCTGTGAAGATAGACGTGAGGATAGGTCTTGAAATCGAGACCAGACTTTCAATTTGTAATTTGTCAGAAATTTTCAAGTCTATAGTCTTTTGTTTGTATCATTTTGTCGACTATAGAGCCCGTCCGCACCACTGACTTGTCATCAGAACTGATGGCCTATCCTCTCAACTGAACTGATATTTTAGTTTAGACTAAACTTTATGTTTATATAAGTGTATCATAAGATCGAAAAGAAATAATTTTTTTTCATATGGTTTGAGACAAAGAACTGACTCAACAGAAACACAGCAAAAGACAACATCTGTTACTCTTCTCCTCTATTCTTATGATTAACTAAAAACTGATTCTTCTCTTAAGAATATTCTTTGAAATTTCTCTTTTTTGACTGACTCTCGAATATAATAACTTCAGGCTTTGAATGAATTTCTGCTGAAATGTGAAGTTTTTTGTGCAATATTTTCATAGTGAATGTCATTTCACTGTCTCTTCAGATCCCTTTCCCCTCTCTTGTTATCCATTAGTTTTCAATAGACTTGAAATAAAATTTGTTTATTCTTATGTGAAGAGACTATTCGGATGAGTTTAAGAGTTATTATAAGAAGTTCATGAAAAGTTAAACTTCTTTTTTAATATTTTGTTATTGAATTCAAATGTTTATCTTTGAGTCAAATTTGAGACTAATTTTAAGATAAAATGATTTTCAAAGCTCTAGGAATTATTCTGAATTACAGCCAAAAACATAAATATTATCTCAATTTTATCATTTTTAAGCGGAAAGTCTAAAATTGAAAATCAAATGAAAGTCAATAAATATTTGGACTTTTAGTGATGTTTTGCTCTATTTGTAGTCTAAAAGGAAATTGAAAATCAAATAAATTCTTTACGAAAATATATATATATTTATTTCGATTGAAATTTGATTAGACTTTTTTCATTCACTTCCTTAACTTCTGGGCATTAAAAATAAAAATAAAATAAAACTTTTCGATTGGAAATCAGAATTCAAAGGACAGAATGCATACAAAAGTAGACTAACTTTTGCTTTTGTTGTCAATAAATGTTGGCAAAGAATATGTCGAAAGAATTCATTCGACAGAACTCAGGGCTAAATACACATCTAATACATGGATTGAGAGTCGACACAAGCCTTCGGGAGCCGTAAGTTTGCATTGAAAATACTGCTAATAATAATAGTAATAACAGTAAAAACTACTGTCTGTAAGAAAAAGTTAGTCTCAGAACACAAATAGAGCAAAAAAAGTTTATTTTTCTGTTCTTTCATTCATTTCTTAAGCCCAAAGAAAAAAGAGTCTAATATTATATAATTTCAAGCCTTCCATACATTAAACCTTATTTTTGCCATTTCTCTGCTTTACTGTTTCCCCGTGATAATCACCTGAAGGCAGAGCCAGCACCAGAGCATCGACAAGAATGCCAAATATGGGGTTTCCATAGGGGTCTCAGATTAGAATCGAATCAATTCTTAGCGTCTATTCTTCACATTAGAAGAGATGAAAGTGAAGTGCAATTTATGTGCAAAGAATACCAAATGATGGGCAGGAATAGAGTGAAGGCTCAACACAAGAATTGTAATATTAAAACAGTAATTGTATTAGAATTGGATTCATTGCGGCAGAAATTTATCAAAAACTTCATTAGCCTTTTGTCTGCGCCGTTATTACAACTTCTGGTAATTTAAACTTCTTTTGCTATCATTTTATTGCCGTTTCTTAAGAATATTTTCCGCTCAAAAGCACAATAAGAATATTCTGTTGTTTTGAATAATTTATGGAATTATGTCTCAACGAAATTGAGTTAGAAATTGAGCCCAGAATACGAAACACAAATTATTATTCATTAGATGTGAATATAATTTAGTGAAATTAGAGCCCAAATTATTAATGACTTTTCTGATACTAATTATGTTTCCTATGAATCGGTTAATTAGAATGATTCTTATCTTAAGACAAATATATGTCAAAGAATATTTGAAAATAGATCTCTCGAAAAAATTTCAAGAAAAGAGATACAATTATTCTGGTCTGAGGATTGACTGAATCTAAAATATTTTTGACAAAATTATGGCATAAATTAGACATTTGTTTCAATAATACACTTCTTTGGCAACCAATAAATTGTGCTCAACTTGAAAACGAGCTCAGACTTCACAAGAGACTGAGCTAAAAACCGAGAATTTGTTTTCATTGACTCACGTCTTGAGGTAGTGGTGAACAGAATTGTGACTGAATTTCAGTCGTTTCAGACTTGAGCTGAATTCTCAATCGATACAAATATAAAGATATAGACTTTCTTAACAACAAATGTAATGCTATTCCCATCTATTGAATGAATAGACAAAAAGGAAAGGACTCAGACTTGGAGTGTATCCGAATTCCCAAATTGTTTCGCCGTCCAAATTGAATGCCTTATGTCTTATATGTTGGCAATAAAAACACAATATTCCTATCGAGGAGTGAATGGCAAGTATTTTATTAAGTTTTTGGGTCTGCACTACGAATACCTTCCAATTATTGAACGATAGAAACGAAAGAAAAGACAACAAAATATAACGAAAATGTTCTGAACTTATTTTCTGTATTTCTCATATCAATCGTGAAAGTTGTGTTGATGTCAGCACTTCATACCATTTTTTGTCAAAAATAGCATTTGTTGGCTAATAATCAGCTTGTTTTCTTTCCATTCCTCTAATCGCTCATTGATTTTATGGTAGTTCTGATTTGTTGATGAAGTGTTGACACAGTTCTCGAAGAAAGTCAAAAATTGCTAAAACCATAAACAACTCATAAGTGAATTGATTTGAAAAGCGAAACAAAAATTTTAGTAATAATTTTGATGAAATTATTTGATTTATTAACTAATTCGGCAAAATTTTTATTTAAATTCCAAGAAAATCAATAAATGTATTGATTGGATAAATATTTCATTTGGAAAATATTATTCATTGAACATTAAAATTGAATGAAAATTGAGTTCACTCTCATAATATACAAATGCTTATCGATTGGAATCAGTGATAAAAGTTAAGGGTCTTTTCGGAGGGAAGAAGTATTATAGACTTTAGGAAATTCGAGACCCATTTCAGAGCAATTGTTTTTATTCTTCGCCAGAATTTTATCGATAATTCTCTACAGAATATTCAACGAATTATAATGAAAATCAAAATTTTTGTTTCGCTTACAATTTTGCAATAAATTATTCACAAATGCATTAAATAAAGAACAGGAAAAAAATGTAAACAAAAAATGAAAACTAAGAGTAGTTAAGAGCTATTGATTTCAGTTTCAAAGTCATTGTGAAACAGAAAAACTAATGGATTCGTAATAATAATTTCAAATCAAAAGCCTTTTACCAGAAATTCATTTCATTTTAATGTTATTTATACGGAGTAAATGTGTTTTAACTGGACTTCCAACCTAGAAATAACCTAGATACTGATCTTTGCATGTCTGCTCACATTCCGTAACTCTGATAGGTCAGTACTAAAAAATTAGTCACAGAATTAAATTACTGCTACTTCTGAATGAATGCAATTACCAGATGAGACAAAAATAGTATCGCTCTTACTGTTATTAAATATTGAAAATGCAAAGCATGTAATCAGTGGTGAAATAAATATTGAAGTTTCTGATAGTACTGGCCTGTTATCAGCCAAGTCCGTCCACTCTATTATGTATTACATAACTAAATGTACTATTTTAGTGCTTGACTGCTATAAAACAAATCATTTTTTCCCATTAAAAACAGTATAACCAATGCATTTGTAATGAATATTGAAACGAAAGTCATTTTCCCTGAAAAACACATTAGAAATCACTTTTGCAATGATTTTACTTAATATGATATCGATTTCTAAAAAAATGATTGAAATTCAAAGAAATAACGATTAAAAGGATTAAAAATAGCCCAAAATTCAAAGAAATCTAATAGAAAAATAATAAACTAAACTCATAACTCATAAGATTTATTTAAGAAATATTTTAATTAAATGACGAATAGTTTCAAAAATCTATATAAAGAACTTATTTTTAATGCAAATATGTTTTTGTGAATAAATATCCAATTTTTGAAGTAATTCAATATTTTTATTATTATTTCGACAAATATTAACATAGATTTAAGAGAACATATAACTTAAAGAACTTCAGGAAATATGCAAGGTTAGTCATTTCCAAAAACAATCGTTAAATTATAACAGCCAAGGTGATATTTCTTTTTAAAAATAAAAAGAAACTACGCAGAATAAATGGCTTAAAGTCTACTGGAGATGGTCTATCTTAAACAGACCACATTGAACATGGCATAATTAATGTCTAGAAGGAAGGACACAGAAATTTGCATACTTTCTATGAATACCTATCGCCTGAATTAGAAAACATGAGTCTGAGCTCATCCTCTCAGTCACAGCCAAGACATTGAGCCTCTTATGAATAATTTATGGGATTATTTCATAAAAATATATTTCATAAAACCATTTCGTAATTTATTATTTCAATACTTTACTCATTCAAACGCAGAGATATTCAAAGACAAAACGATAGCCACAGACAGATAGTGAGAGACACACAAAAAATTATTATAAGTATTGCATAAGTTTACTGTTGAATAGATAATAGCGGAGTAGAGCCTAAAAACAAGAGGATAGCCTTATTTTTAGACGTTTTATTTATTACCTGTGCCATCAACGTATGTTATTTTCAAAAATGTTTGTGTGTGTTCTCGATATGTGTTTTACATAATTTGCATATTTTTTCTCTTTCATAGCATATAATTTGTTATTTGTTTTATTCATTGCTATCGTCTTCTCCTAAATCTTAATCTGTAATTATATATTGAAATGACTATAAAATGTCAGTTTAGTTGAAAACTCCTAAATTCATGATTAAAACCACATAAACGCATGCATTCAAAATCAAAATATTCATTCCTGGAACCAATAATCCTATGCAGGTATAGCTCAAAAATCAAGATAATAATGAATCAGTCGTAAACAGGAATAATTAAAATAAACTTAAGGCCATTAAAACAAAATCATTTGATGTCGGATTCAAAAGTCAATGACAAAAATGAACAAACAATTCATTAAATGATTTAAAGATTTTGAAATAATTCCGTAATAAAATTCAATAGATTTTTAAAGTGTTCTTTTAAATAGTAATTTCTTGAATTTTGTCGTTTGGACTTGTCCAAATGATTTGTTACCTGCATATTCTATAAACAGATAAACCATTTTAGAACAAGAATTTTGTTAAGTCGCTAAGTGGAAACTTGGCCATGTAGTTTTCATTTAACCAAGAAAGATTTAAGATAATGTATATTTCATTTCATTTAATAGCATTTGAATTTCAGATCTGCTTTCAAAAGTAGATCTTGTCTTTAAATATCAAAGAGTAAAAAAACATTTTGATTGTTATTCCTTTGAATTTATTGAACAATTTTAATGCCAGAAACTGATTACAAATTACATAAAAGTCGTGTTCTTTGGCTTATTTTTATTGATCTCTTTCGACGATTTTGATCCCAAAGATTAGAATTCAAAGCAAATTGTAATGAGATTTGAGTTCAAAAACAAAACCACATAAGAAATGAGAGAAAAATGTAGTAAGGAGTTATATTCTGATCCCTTACTTCCGTATTATAAATACTTGAATTCTGGGCAAAAAAGATGAGTAAATCATTTCGTAAGTCATATGTAAGGTATAAAAAATTGAATATTAAATCCATGGCAATCATCATTGTGTGCAACTCTGCATTCATAGTATCATTGGATGGCAGTCCACACCCTTTTTGTCTGTAGGAAAGGGCATTTCACAGCCTTTTAAACTCAAATTCATTTTTTTTTATTTTATTTCACTTTAAATCTCTATATATATTCCCGAAACCGATTTCGAAGTATATTTTTTCCTCATTTCAGACATTAAATCCGTTTTTAACATAAGTATTAGTTTTTGTTTTTCACAATTCCTATGAATAACTAATTTTATGTTTGAATTTGAGTCTAATTTATCGATTTTTAAGTTAGCAAAACATCCCTTAATTGTCATAATCTTTCGCTAAACACGAAATTCACAAATTAATTGATTTTCGTAACAAATTTTTAACTCTTTGCTCTTTTGCTTTGAATTCTCGATAAAACTACAACTTGTTATAAGAAGTGGTCAATTATCCCACAATCCTTTGACAATTTAAATTAATGATCTTTTTCCAACCTTTCTGACCTTTATTTAAATATTCCTTTATTTTTAAGTGGATTTCAAATCGAATCAAATTATCATAAAATTAATTTCAAAAAGTATTAGTTTAAAGACAAAAAGAATAACTGTATTCACGATAAATGTCTAAAACATTCTCAATCTTTATGGCAAATGAGTTGACAACTTAAATCCGGGCCAATTTTTCACCAAACTCCAATACTCTTTCAGAGCTTCATCTTCCAATAAAAATGCAAAAATCTGATGAAAGACTGGATTGGATTCGTATTTCGTTTCTCAAAGTCGTTATGTGTTTAACAAACTTTTTTTTAAATGTCAAAAAAGACTAAAATCTAAGGCAAGAGAAAAGAAGAACAAATCCGAGTGAATCAGTCAACCATTTGATTGTGAGTCCTATCTTTCAAATCCAGTTCAATCTTTCATAATATTCAAATTTGATCAAGTTCCGTTGATAGAAGTTATTTTCCTATAAAATTATTCCTTTATAGGTCCTAAGAAATAAAACATAAATATTTCCGTCATTAATGAAAGACTAGACTTAAAATCGATTAGACATTAAATTTATTAAAAATTTGAGTCTATTTTTCAATCTATTCTTGCAGAAAATTGACTGAAATTTTATCGCCAAATATAAATGGCTGGAAAAGAAATTGTGAATAAAAGTCATTTAATAAAAAGCAATACTTATCTAAAAAATGAATATTTTTGTCGAAAAAATAAGTGTTGCGAAAAAATACACATTTATTATAAAAACGAAGAATTTAACGAATCTTTTTCATTGAACTGAGTTTAAAGTTCATCAGAACTTCATTCAAAGCCATCGATTGATCGGTTAAATGAATAAATTATTCATATCTTTGGGACGAAAGGAGAAAAATAAAACTTTTTATCGACAAAACATTCTGAATAAAAATTAATGAAATCTATTTTGAATGAAAACTTCTTTTCTGATCATTAATTATGGATAGAGAAAAAAATTGACAAAAAGAGTGATAGAAGAGTGCAGAGCAAGATACATATGTGAGATGAGGACCGGGTTGTAGGAGTCGATGGTTAAGAGTAAGCAAACAAATGGCGAATAAATTTGTTTTAAAGGAAAAACTTATGGGAAAAAAATCAAAAATTCTGTCATAAATTTTAAGTCGAATATCAAATGTCTATTGAGAGGAAGTATTCGCCTTATCTTTGCCTCTGAGGACTGGCCATTAAATGGAGCGAATGCTCAGAGGATGGCCAAAAATGAGTGAAAAATGGAATTTTTTATTTCATTTCAAACAAATGTTACAATAAATACATTAAATATTAGATTCAAATTCATATTTTAAAAGATGTTTTTGAAATCGATTCTCAAAATACAATGAAAAATAAATTCAGATCTATTTGTGAGTAAATAAAAGTTTTAGAGCTTAAACATTTTTGGAGCCACTTTTTAAAAGCTGCAAGTTGGAAGACTTCTTTTATGATGAATTGGAAAAGAATTCATATTTAATGTCATACTCAGGAATTTGGTCACTTTTATTTGACTTTTTTAGACATAATTCAGAACTTGTTCAATTCATTCAAATCTTGATATTCTGATGCAATGCTAGAAATTGCTATTAAACAACACTTATAGCGAACTCTAACGACAAGAATCCCAATAATTGTTGAGAACAACAAGTTCTTAATTTTTAAATGCTCTGACAAAAGTTACTCGAAGTCTGTCTTTAAATATATTTGAATATATTTAAATTTATTCATTGGTATAAAATTAGACAAATCTTCTTTGAATAAATTTTCGCAAAATTATCATAAAAATCGATGGGAAAGTCCAGGCGCGACAGTACCCGAGGGGCTCACAATGGGCAGGTTTGCATTGGACTTCCAAACCCCAAAACCTACAATCAGTCGCCAATTAATTCAATTTTCTTTATCTCAGACTAATTTTAAATGATATCTAAATCTAGTCATCGAATGACATTAATTGATGGTTTTTGTAGAAAAGAAAATTATCATGTTAATAATTTGAGAGGCATTGATCCTGAAAAGTAGATAATTTATTCTAATTGAAAATTTCAGGCAAAATTTTTAAGTAATTAACAAATCAATGGATATAAGGCATGTGATAATCAAATTATTTTAAAAGTAGCCAGGTTGACGACTCCAATGAAAATTATTTAATAACTTGTTAGAAATTGATGGAAAACCCCAAGAATTTTACTTAACTTTAAAAAAAGAATTTGATTTAAAGCTGTATTTACCAAGAATGATACAAGGAATATCTAACACTACCCGTTCTAGCTAACATCCAACAAAAAGTAACTTGTTAATAAATTTTTGATAGTTTGAAATTCAGATAGCTCTAAATTGTGACCTTGTCTAAACCAGTAATTAATTATTAATCAAATGAATTTAATATTCTGTGACTTGAATTAACATTAAGTGAATTCAAGTTAATTATAGTTCGCAACAAAATCCTCAGATAAGACACAAAACAGATAACAATCTGTCCGACAATTAATATAATTAAATATTTAATGACTCATAAGTTTGATTCAAATTATTGCAGCCATTAATCAATTAAATGCAAATTTGTTACACTTTTTGTTGTCGCCAACAAGAACTTTGTAATTAATCATGCTTATATTCATGCATACAAATAATTTTCAATTGTTTAAGCATAATTAAAACTAATTCAGACCTTTGCCGAGTGGTTGACCGCCGGTGCTATTGCATTATCCAAATTGCAAGTTTCATTCAAACAACATTGTCAGTTAGTTATTAATAACTTTATTATTTAAACATTTAATTTACAACAATTTAAAACATGAATTAAATATAATTATAATCAGTTTACAATTTCTTCACTGTTTCTTCAATTGAAAGAGCAATCTTGCACAAATAAAACTCCATTGAATATTGTCATTCAATTGTATCATGTCCAATTTAAATGAGTATGAGTTCTAATATATATTATATAGCCTTAGTGATTAAGTAAACTTTTCCATTTTTGGAAAGTACTAGTATGTTTGGATGAAAGGTCTTTAGTTATAAGTTTATTTAGCGAATAAGGATATTAGTCAAGATATTATTCAAGATGTTTTGAACTCTAAGTGAAGAAATTGTAATCTCTGATTAGAATTCAATGAATATCAAGATTAGTCAGTACAGAGATTTTGTCACTAAAACTTACTGATGAACTAACAAAGACGACAATTCATAGATGACGTTACAACTATTATATAATTTGATTTGACTATTTAATTATAGTATCAACGTTACAACGTTACAATAGTATCAATATTATAAACTTATTGAATTGAAAAAACTATCAAGTATTTTTTTAATAAATCGCTGATGAGCATAAACAAAATGAATTCTTTCATTGAAAATCCTTGTTTTTTAAGCCAAACTAATTAATTTTTTTACTAAAGGGCTTGAAATACATTTTAAATGAGCGAGTAAAAATCAAAGAATATTTACCAAGAATTTTAATTTATTTGTCATCTTTCTTGTTGTCAAACTCTGGGCGATCTATTTTGTAATTCTTGTAATCAAAATTGACGAATGTTAAAAGTTTTTCGCGTTTGTTCTTCCAGTCATTCCATGGCTCAGGATTCTTCCTGGTCCAAATTGTGTCCGGATTCTTGCCCTTATGGAAGGTCATGAATATGATCATTGCAGGGGCACACCCAAACGCGAAGAACAGTAGTGGCCAAATGGAGTAATTGCGTTTCAATCCTGTCCAAATGCGGGACCGGTCCTTCCCAAACACAGAGAACCGCATATGTGCGTAAGGATCACTTTTGTTGGACTCAGGCATTGTCTCAATCGATAGATTCCGTTTTAAATAACAATATTTTTCTTCTAACAAATGGCAACAAAATAGGAAACAATAAAATAACGGATCGATAGACGCAACAGAATTATGTTCTGAAAACTATGGAAAAGTTTGAAATATAGCTGGAAATAACGCCAGGACCAACTGAAATAGCCTTTCAAATGATTGTCTCAATAGTAACTCATTGATTGTCAGCAAAATAACAAAATCAGAATTTAATCTCCACTGAAATGCGAATTATGTTATTATTAAAGCGATAGTTATATTGAAATTGATTCCAAAGGATACCAAAAAAAATATCATTCCTATGGAAATACACAAACCGTTCTGTATTTCACGCTTCCATGTAATCAATTATTTAAATGTTTAACAGTAGAGCCATAAAAGTTTATTTACAGAACGCTAATGAAAACCCTCTCTCTCTCTCTCTCTCTCTCTCTCTCTTCCTCCCCTCCAACCCTTTCCTCCCTAATCCATATATTTTTTTATTGAGTTATGAGTGATAATTATGAGACAACACTCATTGAAATCTGAACCCAAGTAAAGTCAAATAATTCAAATATTAAGTGAATTGAGTCTCAGATTCAAAGCGTGTCTCAAATTCATTTCAGATGCTCTTCAAAGTAGTAGTAATAGAGAACAGAATACGGCGTCTCACCGGACAGAGCGCAGTAGCGCTGTCTTCACCAAAACAGAACCGTCTCCGACAGCATCTGATCACAAAACTAGACATTCAGTCCAGTATTTGTTCTGTTCGTCTGCCAGAGCTCTGACTTTAAAGAATTGATAGCAAACTCAATACTTCTCTTATATTGAATATAAAGTTTGAAAATTAGAGATTTATTTAGGAACCGGAAACATTTGGCCCTTAAATGTAATGTGCTAGACAATGTATTGAAAATGTAATCAAGTTAAATTTATTAATTTTTGAATATTAATAAATCCTGTATCGAATAAATTTTGAGATCCGAAGAACTAATGGTAAGTTATATTTTTGCTTATAATTTTTAAGTAAGATCAATTATCAATAATCATCAAAAACCACTGTTTTTATATTAAAATTTATATGAACGAACATAATTCTTAGCCTAGAACAAATAAATCTAACCAAATTGAGTAATAAGAGATCAAATAAATTATGACTTCAGGTCTAATTCAAAGTATACCGGCACTAACCTCAATTTATACAGGCATGGCGCTTTATGTGAGTTAATAAGGTAAATTTATTCATTTTAGTTTAAATGACTTGAAAATTATATGAACTTAAAAATATGATCTTTGGTTTTAAAAGTTATTTTAATTTCAAAAAAGTAATAATAAGTTAAGTGTAATTTCATTAATACCAATAATTCTATTTTTGAACATGGTAAGGTATTGCAGTAAAGCATTGTTAAGATTAAATTCTTAAGAGTGCAAATATTATACATAATCTACATGACCAGCACAGTTCAACGTATGATATACAAAGTCTTAAATTTTGTCTGTTCCTTAATAACAGAGATGGCCAATAGGGGGCTGTACTTCATTTCCCCCGTAAACTGAAAATACCTCGTTACACCCCCCTATGGCATAATAAAGTTAATTCAGGATTAAAATACGACAAAATAAGCCTATTTTAGAAGAAAATGGCAGCCATTTTACCTACCCTTATAAGCACTTTTGATAAAAAAATCCCCGCAGAACCTCTAAGAAAATGTTGATTGGTCATCTCTGCTTAATATACATTAAAATACATTAAGCATTTAAGAGCTTAACTTAATATAATTCAAACTAAATAATGTTTAATATTAAACTTTTAAGTATTGACCCTCTCCAAATTCTCGCCTGGTTAGGCTCGTAGGCCATCTTTTCAGAGACGGCGAAGAAAAAATGACAATTATTATTATTATTTTAAAATTATTGCTCGAAGTGTCTTAAGTTCAGTTCAATTTATAAAAGACTTAATGTATAACCACTGGTAGGGTCACTACAACTTCATTTTATGCTTGACATACATAACCCCATCTGTCTAGATTACAATATTCAAGGCTTTGATAAAAATATATGTTAAAAGTATATGTAAGACAGTACTGGAACCTGTGATGGTGCAGGTCAATTTTGCTTATATACATTCATAGTTGTACGATATAGTAGTTTGAAAGTACGCCTGAAAAGGCTCTTTGTTGCAATGCTTTATCATCCACAAAATAATTTTCATTGTTTTACACTTAATCTTAATGTTTTAGTTAATAATGAAAAGCTTCTAGGAAATATTTCATGCATTTGTTGAACTTCATATTCCTTGTACTGTGACAAATAGACACACAATCTATTAGAAGAAGAAAAGAAATGAAATCCGGGCAAAATTTATATAATGGATAAAACAAATGATTGTGTATAATGTTTCCTCTTTTTGGCATATTTTCAAAACGACTTTCCTTTTCCTAATACATAAATCTGATATTGAATTCAAATGGAATGTCGGATCTTTTATGACCTAAAACAATATTTATCATCATGCATGCATTTATTGATTTTCATATTGATGTAATAGCTATGCTATGCTCACTAAGTACGCATTAAAACTAATTCATTTTATTCTTGTTCATTTTGAAGTTTAGAGCTAAATTCATATCACATACTAAATACAAAGAATTCTTTTACTTTTGAAAGCTTCCAGGCAAGCTGCTTTACTACAATCATTTGTAAAATTCAATTGTAATATCATTTGTCAGCACAAACTGGATATTATTTTTTTAACTGAATTGAATTTTATATTTTTGTTCTGTAATATTATTGAATGTCACAGATTATTATGATTATTATTATTGATTTCATATTTATCCGGAATGTACAAGTAACTCGACATCTTTGGGAATGACAGATAATCTATACTACCTAAGATTAAGATAATTGGTGATAAAAATGAAATAATTATGAAGATAATTAGCAATTATCTAAATTTTATATAGTCTTGCTCAATAAGCAAGACTATTTTGCAATTGATTAGCACCGGGATCATGCATTAATGCTATATTTTCATTAGAATTATATTCAAAGCTCAATATGAGAGATATCTCTTTATTTAATGTTTAGTAATCATTTGTATCATTAAATCCTAAGAAAACTGTTATGGAATCAATTTAATAAGTTTTTCAAATCTAATGAACCAGAGAGTAATCTTGAATCTTATTAAATGTCATCTTGAATAGATAAAAATAGATTTAATGATCTAGCTCATTATAATATGAAATTTCTTATTAACGAAATAAAAAAAATTGACCAGCAATTTTAATTTATATCAAAGCTCTTGGCAATTCATTTAAAATTTTTGATGGCATTCATTAAATATAATTATTTTTCAATAATATGTTTTATAATTTCTACATAAGCCTAGTGTAACTCTAAAATTATCATGATTCATTATGGTTCTTATCCCTTATCTAATTATAATTAGACATTTTAGCCAATAATTTTATTTGAGAGGAAGAAGTTCAAGGTGTTCTCAATTAATCACTCAGATATACGCAAGGTATCCATGAAAACAGCAATTGGCTTGAAATTTAAAAGTGGTTATGAAATAGAGTTTAAGGATTATGGACCATTTTTTGTTTTGTCCCTTGTGTATCCCAGCAATTAATGAATGCAATTAAAATGATCGCATTTTTGTATATCTATATTTCGTATTACCATTGACTTAATAAAAGCATTAGAATATTCTTAAGACTTAATTGCATTTGAATAATAAGACAATTATTAGAATATATTTTTCATATAATTCAGATCAAATATTGAATGACCTTAGATATTTGAGTTTGATATTTGCATCTAATGGTTTCTATCCTAATTTTAATTAGTAAACTGCATAATAAAATCAAATGATTGTATGATATTTAGAGGTGAAAGCTTGGAAAGCTAAAGGGAAATTATACCAAAAAGAACCCTGTCACAAAATAAAGGAAACTTAGAAAAAATCTAATTTGAATTTTAGAAAATAATACAATCATCAGACTTAATAGGTTCAATGAAATTTTCATCTCTATGTAAAATGTATAATGAAATAATACAATCGGGCCCCGGTATAAGCACCTCGGATATAAGCAGGATTCGAGATAAGAACAATAATTTTGCCGCCACGGCCGTTCCTATAGGGTTTGTAATGTTAAAGTGATCGGATATAAGCATATTGGCAATAAGCATATTCTCACTATAAGCACATCAAATTTAATGAACAAATAGAATAATCTATGCTTCTCTTTAAGGAGAATTATAAGTGTAATCAAAATCTTTTCCAGTTTTTGACAAAACAATTACTTCATTCGTAAACAAGAGATTTGTTTTTAAAATGTACCCTAAAGTCCCACCTATAACCTGCGGGTTATCTAAAGAAAAAAGAATAATTTTTACAGATTTATGACCTGCGGGTTATCTGTGGGGTGCGGGTTATACAGTATAATGAAAATAAAAGTTAATTTATAGAAAAAGAATTAATTTTTCAATATTAATACAGATCTAAACGAAAATTAAAATCAGATTTAGTCAAATAAATTATAATAAGACAGTATTATTTCAATGCATTTTGATTGGATATCAATTTAAAGCGAAGGAAATAGCCGTATTTCATGTCAAATAAAAGGAATTTATTCAATCAATTTGATATCATAAGCATATATTCAAAAGAAATCTAAATCTGTTTAGGCTAATCCTAATCCCCAAACAATATCTTCTTTATTTGGATGTTTAATACTGTTGCCTTATTAATCATTTACATATGCGGGTTATACGCGGGGTGCGGGTTATCTGTTGATACTAAAAGTTGATAAAATACTCATATTTTTCAGGCTGCGGGTTATACGCGGGTGCGGGTTATAGGTGGGATTTTAGGGTATTCCAATTAAGAATCAATTACCACGACAGATTTTAAAAAAATATATATATCGAAGAATATTTTGATAATGTGTAATTTAAATCGATAATTTTAAACTGATGATAGCTTGCTTTAACAGATAAAGGTAAACAAACATCTGTCAAAGACATACAGGTGCAGCCATAAAAAATTTCGTTCCAAGATCTTGAATTACTCAAAAACGAATAAAGATAATTCAATTCTGTAAATAGCATCATGTACATTGACATCTCTAATATTTTTTAACATGGTGAAAAAATTTCCATAAAGTAAATTTTAATAAAATATCATAATAAATGCAAAGGTCATATGTCTAGGTCAAACTGTAGTATATTTTGATAATTTGATCAACTGGTTTGAAAGTGGACATGTATCAAATTATTTTGATACCAAGATCATTTAAATCGGTTAAGAAATAAAAAAGTTATAAAGATTTAAACTCTTATAAATTA
>JAQIWP010000831.1:0-19744 GCA_034695525.1 Euzetes globulus | reverse complement strand
GATTAATTTAAAATGAATAACTCCTTGAAGTCAGTCGGAGGCACTTCAAGTTCATAAATTATAATAGGATCCATTCAAAAATTGAGAATTTTATTCTTTTCTCACCTCTTTATGTGCTCTTTATCTTTAAAAATTATTCAAGTTATCACTTTTTTAGCGTTTTTATTTTTAAAGAATTTATTTACGGAATGTATGGAATGTATTTAGAAACGGAAATATAAAACATTTGGAGCAATAAATTACCAGAATCTTTGTCTGAAAGTTCATTGAATTGGAGACAATCTGTTTAAATGTCAACCCATCACTTGATTCGCAATTTATTTCTGAACGACTGTCTCAGACATTACCTCCGATTACATAAATCTCATTCAGTGATGCGCAAGGTCTCTCCCTCAGGGAGGATTCAAAAAAATTCGGCCTACAGACCTAGTGTCTGTTTATACACAAAATGCAAGGGTCGCCATAGAGGGGTATAGTATGCATACCCCCGAGGTAGATAATTTGCCAAAATACCTCCCCCCCCTGAGGTTTGAAAAATATTGTAAGGGAGAAACGCAAATCGCAGCGCGACGGCAGGTTTTTCCCGATTTTCCAGCATTTTGTCGACCATTTTCAGTAATTTTACCGATTAAATTGTATTTAAACTGAATTAAGCTTAATTTAACAGAATTTAGTCAGGGATAAGGAACAAAATGGCCCCTTTCCGGCGTTACTTCGAGAAAAAATCCGTAATTTTACCCTACTCTTAGGTCTCGCCTTGCCGACTCCTGACAATGTTAAAGGAACTTCTTAGCTCGAGGGTATTGGCACAAATTTTTGGAACAAAAATTTGTTCATTAGGACAAAATTTCTTAATCTTCTTCGAATTCCTCCTCCGGAAAGAGTCCTTCCGAGGGCTAAAATCAGGGGCTACTTGGACCCCTTGCGCATCACTGAATCTCATTCCACACAAAAATTTGGTTTTGTTGAAAGAAATTCGCAAATAAGTCATCAAATGTTCAAATTTTGTTAATCACTTGGCAAATATGTGTGAAAAGTTTGAAGCAATTGATTATCCCTTTCATTCCAGATCTTTGTTATTTTGATTTACTAGACTCTTGTCACTAAAGTATTTGAAATGAAGCGAGTTTTTTAAAACTCAACTGTCACAGTTTGCAATCTATTAAAAACGAAAAAGATGAATTACTCTTTTTTCTAATTCAATCAGGGTTACTTGAGGCTAAGTTCAGGGCAAAACCACTAGATATTCACTAAAGTTTTAGAAAAATGCTCTTACTCTAATCGATGAGCTTGGGTAACCCTAAATTCAATGTGTCAATAAATCCAAATAATTTTAGCCAGGTTAAGCGTTTGGAAATTTACATTTTTCAATATAATATCAATTAAAGTTGGATACATTTGAGTGGATAATAAACTAACCCCGCTATTTGTCTTGGAATGAACTGTATTTTTTTTATTCAAAGGAAAACAAAGTTTAAGTTATTTATTAAGATTTTTGGCAAAAATACAAAATATATTTCACTCAAATGCCATAAATAAAAGAAAGGTTCTCTCCATTTGTTTGCAAGTTCTGTTTGAATTGTTTTCAATGATTCGTGACTTCAATGAACTTTAAGTAAATTATTTTGATTTCAATCAAAAAGTTTATCATTTTGTCATTCATTAAAATTTTAACCCATATTTCGTATTTATTCGTCTAATAGTCAGCACCTGTTCAACAAACAGTTTGATAGCAATAGATAGGGACAGGCCATAGAAAACAAGTCCATTTAGTGCTACTGAGTGTCGATTGGGTGGGAACCCGTCCTACGTAATAATGCCTGTCGACGATAAGCCGATCCGCAGAGGCAGTAGAGCCAAACAGGGAGCCAAGCCTGGAGAAGATGAGGAGGACATCATGGAGAAGGACCTCGCTGAGGATGCCGTGTGGAAACGTATTCAACAGAATACATTTACCAGGTCAGTCTGGTTTCTTGCAACTATTCTGGTCTTTAAAATGTTGAAAACTCTCAAAATAATTGCAGTGCTCAAGCAATAAAATATTAGACTTTTAAGTCGAAGTTCAATTTTAGTTTAGAAAATGACGATTTACTTCATGTTTTAAGTAATGTCTGTTCTTATTGTGGAATAGATGGGCGAACGAACATTTAAGGACAGTCAACAAAGCAGTGACTGATCTGAGCACTGACTTTTCCGATGGACTCAAACTGGTCGCTTTGGTCGAAGTGTTGTCCGGAAAGAAGTTACCCCCGTATAACAAGAGGCCAAAAATGAGGGCTCAGAAGTTGGAAAATGTCAACATTGCCATTCAGTACCTCAAAAATCAAGAAAAAATCCGAATCGTAAACATTGGTAAGTCTTTTGAAAATCTTATCTAAACTAATTAATTGGTTTAAGGTCATGTCCATGTCTCACTATAATCTATTATGATATTTTTAAGTTATTCTCTAAAAAATTATCAGTGTAAACTTAATTATTATATACATTCGAATCTTTAGCAAGTAACCAATAATAAGATAATTAGCTAAAAATATAACCAAGTTATGACTTCATTTCCTTTTGATTCATTCAATTGACAATTGATTTAAGTTTCTCAGAAAAATTTTGAAATCACTAATCGTTTCAATAAATTAATAGTCGTTTATATCTTAGCCTTGAGTATTGCTCATCATTTTTAAGAGACACGACAATCATTCCCAGAACTGAGCGCCCAGAGTCCTAAACATCATATTTCGGGTGGAGTTTTGCATAATAACAATGCCTTCAATACACGAATACAATCGGTTTCCTATTATAAAGAGTTCGGACTCCTATTATGCAAAATAATTGTAATTTTTTCATTCAAAATAGTTTTCTATTGTTATTTGAATCCTCTATTATGTCATTGGAAAATATTTATGACTTCTGGGAAAGTTTATAAAGAGTTTAAATAAGGTTTAATATTTCACTAAAAGTTATTCACACAACTATTCGGCTAAGTTTCCTGGCTCACAGTCAACCATGAAATTGAATAAAAACTTTATATAAATTGATTAAATAGTTTCAATAAATAATTAACTGGAAATCTATTGAAGAAATTCCGTTAAAGAGAAAAACATTTAGAAGTTTTTTAAATGAGTGACAAAAGAGGCTCTGATTCTAATAATATTGACAGTTATATAAACAAACGACAAATAACTTTTAAAAATACACTTATTTTCAAAAACTTATTCCATTGCGAATACGACAAACCATTTTCGGTAATGTTTTCGTTGGTTTCGAATAACAAAATAATAGACATTCAGAACAGAACTAATTAATCATTTTTAAGGGTTTAGACTTTAAAGGAAAAGGTAATAGTTTTTAAGTAAATTCTGGTGTTTAGCCATTAAAAAGACAGACAAAAAAAAGTTTTTAAACATTTTATAAGATTTAAGTTCTGTTTAAATGCCAACAAATGATTGAATGATTGGATTAATTAACAGACAGTATAGACGTAGTGGACGGGAAAACCAAACTAATATGCGGTGTTGTCTGGACTCTGATTCTGCACTACTCCATATCGATGCCTATGTGGGAGGGCGAAGATGAATCCATGTATAAGGAGAAAGGAGGGCCCACTCCCAAACAGAGGCTACTTAAATGGATCCAGAATAAAGTGCCTGACGTTCCAATTAATAACTTTACAACCGATTGGAATAATGCAAAAGCTATCGGCGCTCTGGTTGATGCATGTGCTCCTGGTTTGTGCCCCGATTGGGAACGATGGGAACCAAAGGATGCACTTAAGAACGCCACCGAAGCTATGAAAACTGCTGAACAGTTCTTGAGTGTACCACAACTGGTGACTCCCGAAGAGTTGACTAATAAGAAAGTGGATGAGCTCTCAATGATGACATATTTGGCACAATTCCCGAACGCCAAACTCAAGGACAACGCACCCACTCGTCCCCGACACAATCCTAAGAGAGTTAGATGCTACGGTCCCGGTATTCAGCCAACGGGAGTCAATGTGGGAGCCAAGACAAACTTCACTGTCGACACATTCAGTGCGGGTCAGGGAGATGTCCAGGTCTTCCTACAAGATCCAACAGGTAAACAAACTCCTGTTGATGTCAAATTCAACAATGACCAAGGAAAGACTTATACCTGCTCCTACACCGCAAAGATGGAAGGCCCACATAAGGCATGTCTTGTCACTTATTTTTTATTCTCATAGCTCTGAATAACCTTTCCTTCAGGTGATCGTCAAGTTTTCAGGCATAGAAGTGCCAAAATCGCCGTTTGATATTGAAGTCAAAGGTGTGGCCGGAGATGCCTCCAAAGTCAGGTGTGAAGGACCTGGTCTTAATCCGACGGGCAATAAGGCAGGAACGCCGACTTCTTTCAATATCGATACGACGGGTATAACTAAAACAAATATGATTTTAAAATCTAAATCAATATCTAATGTTTCAGATGCGGGTCCCGGACAGGTGGACGTCCAAATCATTGATCCTAAAGGAAAGGCTAACTCAGTGCCATTGCGAGTCAGGCAGGATGACACCGATGAGAACAAATTCAAATGCGAATACGCGCCTCAAATGGAAGGTCCACATAAAGTGGAAGTCTCTTTCGCTGGCAAACCTGTGCCTAACAGTCCGTACAGTGTGAAGATTGCTCCCCCATGTAATGCTGAAAAGGTTAGAGCACTGGGACGTGGTATTCAACCAACAGGTGTTCGCGTTAATGATAACGCAGAATTCAAAGTTTATACGGAAGGGGCCGGTGCCGGCACACCAGAGGTTAAAGTCACTGGTCCTGACGGACAACCAGTCAAGTGCAGTGTCAGAAAATTAGCCGATGGAGTGACCTATGATTGCGATTACAAACCACTTAAAGAGGGCCGATATGTTGTCGTCGTCTCATTTGCGGGACAGGAGATATTTCAAAGTCCCTATGAAGTACAGGTCGGACCCGTCAAGGACTCGAAAATTGTTGCCTATGGCCCCGGACTCAAGGGCGGAGTTGTTGGATATCCGGCCCGCTTTACAGTTGACACCAATGGGGAAATGGGAACTCTCGGCTTCTCTGTTGAGGGCCCGTCATATGCAAAGATCGAATGTAAAGACAATGGCGACGGATCAGCACAAGTCGAGTACTTCCCAACGGCTCCTGGAGAATATGCAGTTCACGTTACTTGCGATGGAGAGGATATACCGAACTCTCCTTATGTGCCAATGATTATACCGAAGACTGACTACGATCCCAATGCAGTCGTAGCTACCGGACCAGGATTGTCGCCAAAGGGAGTGGTTATCGCTCAGCCCACAGAATTCACTGTTGACGCTAAAAAGGCGGGCAAAGCCCCTCTGGATGTCTCCGTCATGACTAATGCTGACTACAGACCCGTTGACGTCAAAGTAACCGATAATAAGGACGGCACTTACAAAGCACAGTATAAACCTGATAAATTAGGCAAACATACCGTTCATGTTAACTATGGTGGTGTAGCCATCCCTAAGAGCCCCTTCCGAGTAGGCGTTGGAGGAGTTCCCGATCCATCAAAGGTTGGACTTTGTGTAAATTTGATTTTCCTGTTAAACGAATTGGTGGCTTTCAGGTCAAAGTGTCGGGTCCCGGTGTGTCCAAGGGTGTCAAACCTAAACAACCGACTCAGTATACTATAGACACCCGACAGGCCGGTGGCGGAGAACTGATCACTTCAGTTAAGGATGAAAAGGGCAAAGACGTTCCGGTCAACATTGTAGATCACCAGGACGGACAATACACTGCAGAATACACAGCACCGGCACCCGGAAAGTATAAAGTGACCACCACATATGCTGGACGACCAGTGCCCGGCTCACCTGTCGATCTTAAGGTGACGCCACCGGCTGACGTGTCCAAAGTCAAAGTGGATGGACTCGAAACGAGTGAGATATCATTTCCCGTTTTTAAATCCAATGCTTTTTTCAAACGAAATATAAGTTTTAATACGAAATTCATTTCACAAAACACTAACAAAAAATCGTTTGGATTTTCGTACGAATTATTTCCTTTGATTTGATTTATTTCTGAGTTTTGCGAAAACTGTTTGGACTAACAGATTGTCAAACAATTGTCTGATCTTTTGATCGATTGGTTACTAACCACTCTTTAGTTGCACTGATCGACGCATTACAACAGTTTCGCGTTCATATCGATTGTGATAATTGTGATGAATTCGATGAGATATCAGTGATAATTACCACTCCTTCGGGCAACTCATACCTTCCACATATCATTCCGACTTCGGGTGGCTTTTTAGTCAATTACATTCCGGAACAGACCGGCAATTATGCCATATCTGTGCTGTTAAACAGCATATTAATTCCTGACTCGCCATTTCCCGTCTATGTGTTTCCACCGCCACAAAAGCCAGACTTAGCTGAGGTGTGCTCATTGGTCCGGGCGTTCGGACCCGGTTTAAGTCACGGAACAGTAAACAAAGTGTCACAATTCATAATCGATACCAAAGAAGCCAATCATTTGGGAAGCCTTTCTGTCTTAATTGACGGTCCATCACAATCAAGACTTGATTGTCGCGATAACACAGACGGCACCTGTTCTGTGGCATACCTGCCCACTGTTGCCGGAAAATATGTCATATCTGTACTTTTCGATGGATATCATATAAATTCTTCTCCCTTTACATCAATAATCAATTCTGGAATTTGTTTGCGATTAATACGTGTTTATGGTATCAGCTCTGGTCAGTAGGAATGCACCCTTCCTTACATAGGAATTAGAAGAGCGCCGACAAATTTCAGTAGAATTCCCCCCAAAATAACTCTAATTATCCGAAAAGTGTTTGCATTTTGTCTTTTAAATTTCAATAGAAGTTTTGAATTGACTTTTGATTAAATGTTTTGTAAATTACTTTTGTATTTACAGTATTTGAGAAACTTTTGTCTTTAATTTTATCCGATTTTCAGATCAATTCGTGAGTTGTCTCAACTCATTCACTGTCGACGCCAGAGCTGTGGACAAAGAGGGAGATGGAACTGTTGTGCCTACTATTATAAGTGCTACGGGAAAGGCTGTCGTCCCACACGTCCAGAATAATAATGACGGCACTTATAAAATTGATTACATATTAACAGAAGAAGGTTAGACCCAAACATACCAAAGGAATTCAATTCTAGGTTTGATTCTATTTTCAGGGGATTACAAATTCGATGTCAAATATGATGGCGCTCCCATTCCAGGCGCCTCTCCGGTCACCGTTAAAGCGAAACACGGCGCTGACCCTAAACGAGTCAAGGCTTATGGGCCAGGACTTGAAAAGGGATATTTGAATCAACCGAATCAGTTTACTATTGAAACACTGAATGCCGGCAACGGAGGAATCGGTATATCGGTTGAGGGCCCCACTGAAGCAAAAGTTACCTGTCGTGACAATCGGGACGGAACCTGTACTGTAGAGTATGTTCCCGATGAGGGTGGCATTTATGATATTTCTGTAAAGTTTGCTGACGAAAACATACCAGGTAAAATTTTAATACTAAAAACAATTCTACATGTATAACATTCGACGCCTTCTTTTGTCTGAAGGGAGTGTCTTCAAAGTTCCGGTTCAGAGTGAAGTGGACGCATCTAAAGTAACTGCTGCTGGACCCGGTGTCGATCCCGAGAACTGTCGGGCGGCGACCTCACTGCCATTCAAGGTGAACGCCAAGCGGTCGGCCAAAGCACCTCTTGAAGTTCAAGTGACTGGAGATAAGGGTCCGGTACCTCAGAAGCCAGAAATCACTGACAACAAAGACGGCACATATAGTGTCAGCTATACTCCACCTCCTGAGGGCAGTAAATGTGATGTTAAAGTGACTTATGGCGGCAAAGACATCGCCGGCAGGTATGGCCTCAAAACAAAACCATTTGATTCATTCAATGTTTGACTTTCAGTCCATTCAAATTGAAAGTCAAGAAGAAGTCTGAGCCAAGAAATGTTAAGATTGCGGGCCCGGGGGTTGAAAAAGAAATCACTGCCAGTGTGCCACAGGAGTTCCTCGTTGACACCAAGGGAGCCGGCATTGGAGACCTAGACATTCAAATTCTAGGACCTAATAAGAAGCCGATGCGTTACTGGAAGACCGACTTCCATGACGGCACCTTCAAGATTAGGTACATCCCAGAAGATGTCGGCGAACATAAAGTGTCCGTCAAATTCGACGGTCAGGAAGTGCCCAACTCTCCCGTCACTGTTCAAAGTAGACCGACCGGTGATGTCAACAAATGTCAGATCAAAGGTTAAATATTTACTTATTTTTATACTTTTTGAATATTTTGAATGTAATTCTATTAACGCCTGAATTTTCGATGCGATTAGAAATAGATTTTGTTTTTCAAGTCAGGAATTCGTTTGTGTCAGCGCTTTGTCGCACATCAGTCCTGTTTCTGCAAAATAACAGGAAATCTGATACTAGTTTTGTGTCAGAGATGTGATCGAAAATAAACTTAGTTTTAGACTTTTTTTAAATAACCCGAAACGAGTTATAATTGACCTCTCAATCAATTTGTGCTGACACATTCTTCTAATTTATATATCATCTTATTTCAACTAAAAAAAACAAAATTTTTGAAGAATCAATGCAATGATTATAGACTGAATATTCTAGCTCATTCAATGAATTCAATAGATGAACTAAATTAGGAACAAATAAGTCTTAAACATGAAAATAGTAGTCTAAAATTGAATTGCCAAGATGGTGTGATTAATGAAATTGATGATCTTTCTTCTCACTTTCGAAAAATTATGAAAAATTGATAAATTTAAAATATGGTCTTGAATATTTAAAAAAATTATCGTTCATTAAACAAATATTTACAAACCATCAAAGAAACTGATTTTTGGAATCTTTTTACTTTGAAACTTAATTTCAATGTCTTTAATATTAAATTAAATAATTTGTTATCATTATTGACATAATTACGAGTATATCAAATATTCAACAAATTATTTAAATTTAAGGCAAATTCAAAGAAAAGTTGGCATCAAATGAAGAATATGCGATAACAGTGGCTGCAGATAAGGCAGGCGGCAATGGAGAGGTGACCTGTCGAGTAACCCGAACCCAATCAAAATCGGAAGTGACTGAGTCCAGTACCGAGAAGTATGAAACCCTACCGGACGGCAGCACTCGGATCATCAAAACTACGAAACGAGAGACAAAGACAGAGACTTCCAAAGAAGTGGCCGATAATATCGACTGCAAAGTTGGCAAGAATCCGGACGGAACCTATTCTATAAAATACAAAGTCCAGGAGCCTGGAGAATATGTCATCGAGGTGAAATATGGCGGCCAAGTGGTTCCGAACGGTGTCTTCACATTTACGGTTAGTTAGATATCGATGGCGCGAATAGTGGACAAAGAAAATGTAATTCTTTTCAAAGCAAAAGCAATTGAATTACAGAGTTTAATTCATCTGATCTTGAACAATTTTCACAGCAAATGCTTTTTCTAATTGATAGGAAAATAACTTTAATTATTTTTATTTAAATGTGTGATAGAGATCGCATGCGATTATCCCTACTATTAGTTTGCGGTCTTTCAAAGACCTTTTCGCTTGTTTTGCATTTGAATGTCCTCCCAATTGGCTTCATTTGAATTTTCTGGAACTGCCATCGAGTAACTGTGCCTTTGAATCAATTAAGTGATTGATATGAAAGCAGAGGAACAGCTGTTCACTCTCTGCGATTGTATGACTGCCAACATTCTTAATGTGATGTTTAGAAGAGTTACCAATACTATGGTTTAATTGGAATAACAATTATTTCGTAACCAATCTTCTAATCATTTTCTTCGGCTTATTTTTTTGCTGAATATCTAATAATAATTGGTTTCAAAAATTAATACTCATTCGAAAACTTGAAACTAACGACTGATTGACTGAAAGCTTATGTTATTCTCAAACAGAATATTCTTACTTTGCTTTTTAAACTCACTTTTTGCCAAATACTCATACTTTAGATGACAACTGCCTTAAAGTATCTCAAGATACCAGAATATTTCAGATATGCGATCTATGTTATAAATGTTTATTCATTTTAAAAACCAATATTTTACTCTTTTTCTCTTATAATCTTTTATTTATTATTAATTAATTAAATGTAATTCTCTTTAAAATTATTTAAATTAGATTTTCTCTCTTTGTCTGTAATTATTTCAAAACATAATAAAAATGTCTGTCATTTGAAATAAATATTTCCAGATCTATTGTTCTATTTTCAACTTGCACTTTTTCCTAGAATATAACTAATTGAGGCGACCTTGGTCAACCTTGGACAATGAACAATTATTCAAATTTTTCAATCTTAAAATTTCTTAAACATCTAAGATTATATTTTACTCAGTGTTTGTTACCTTTCCTTCAAGTCAAGGGGTTTCCAACTTTTTTCAACTTTCTGTCTATTGATATATTTATCTCAAAGTTTATCTTTTCTTCAGTCAACTTTAGTTCTTGTTCTTCTTGGATCAACTGATTCGGTGGTTATTATTCAATCAATCCTCGACTGATTGTAATTTTTAAGAGAAACTATTGTTTAAAATACTATCAAAATATTATCCAAAAATCAGTGTTTATTCAATTTTCAGTTATTTTTAGATCAAAGTTGAAAATAGTCTGCAAACTGAGAACCAGTCGATTACTCAAACCATTTGTTCAAAACCATTAAAGTCCTTTAAAATTTGAACTTAAGATACCTATCGGATGACTTAATTACCAAATATTTTCCTAAAACACGAGTTTTTCAAACAATTAGTCGAAAATTATTTGAAAAAAATATCTTTTATTCATTCATTTATACAAATTTACAAATTGATTACAAAAAGAAAAGATATTCAAACCACAAATATAATAAATTTGATATAATTTTCATTCAATTTTTAAACTTGAATATAAATTATTTGCTGGAATCAAATATGAGATAATTTGAATGGTTGTCTGCGAAACCAATTTCTGTTTAATTGTCATTTTTATGATTATTGCTATTATTGTTAAAATCTGTTCCACTGGTCGTAGCGGTGATGGCCTGGAAGCTATGAATTCCATTATTGCGGGCGAAGTATGTATTGTAACCATTGGGAAGATTGCAGTGATTTGTGTGTTGTTTAAAGACAACCATAAGTTTCTTCAACTCGATGTCCACCAAAGAGATCTCGTTCTTAAGCGCTTTGTTCCGATATTCCTCCAAATTGACCACTCGTTGAGAACTGATTAGTTTGTCTTTGAGTTTCTGTCGGCATTTGGCCGCCGACTCTCTGTTGCGGCGCTTCCTGTCCTCTCGTCGTTTGCATTCCTCAACTTCTTGAGGAGACATCATTTCTAACGACTTCTCAGTCGTTTCACTCATTTCTGGTTCCATTGATTAATGAGAACAACTCTTAACTAATTAATCTTTTTTATATCCAAAGATCAGTTACGGGTTAAGGTCTTAATGGCCAAACAAACGGCGCTTAAATGTGTTATAAATAAACTTTATATAAATGTCTTTATATAATAATTGAGTAAAATTACAAATAAATGATTTGTTGGGAAACCGTTCGTCAGTTGAGAACCAAATGAGAGAAAACCTCCAAAATTATCGGTTCTATTGTTTTATGGGACCATTCATTAAATATGTTACCAATATATTGAAAAAAATGTGTTGTTTTTCAATTCAATTATTGGTTTGATTTGATTTTCTCACAAATGCTTACTTTCTTCTCTTATTAATTATTTTTTGTTTTTCAACAATTATTTTTCAAAAAACATGTGGACATTTTTTAAAGAAATTTTTAATAGTTAAGTTTAATAACGATATATTAACCATGAAATGAATGCAGTAATGGAAATATAGAGAAGATTAGCGAACAGTAATTCAAAGGTCAGTATTAGAGTCATGTATTGGTATTCCTCTAAATCGACTTTTGCCGATTTGTTCAACTTTGGTCCCAATGTCTCCATTGATTGGATTCTGGACCAAGTCTTAACTGATTCGCATCCGAATAGATTCCACGGATGCTTACATTAAGACAAAAGTTATAAAATATATTTTTGAAATGGCTTTCGTTTTTACCAACACTTCTTCTAGTCTTTTGTCGTCAATCAATTGGTATACCATTTGTTGAGTTATCAAAAATAAGTTTCTTTGGGTTTCTGTGACTTTAAGTTCAATCAAGTGGTAGGAATAGGAATGAATGGATATATGAGAAACCAATATTTTCCAATACCTGTTCCCTATTTTATGTCCGACACTGTCTTTGAGATCCAATTTATTGATAGTTTTGTCGCCATAATTGAAAGCAATCAATTCCTTCTGTTTGTGTCGAGAAGTGGTTGTGATGAATGTCTTGGGACTAAACCAGTGAGTTGTTGTTCCCTCATCTTTGAGTCCTAGTGGCAAAACATGGCTTTTGGAATTGATTGGTGAGAAAGCAGTTCCATTGAATCGATAGACAGCATAGGGTTGTCTCGAATTAGAGTAATTTTTTGGGCCTAAAATGACTGTCAAATGGTTGATAAGGGAAGTGTTGATACATTGTTTAGATTCATCATTGCATAAATTGGTGTCAGTTATGGCAAAACCGCTCACAAAATTGTCAAACATAAGACCTACACATCAATTGTCAGTCAAAAGTGTCAGAGATTAAGAACAATAAGTCTGAAAAATTCATATATTTTGATATTCATCTCTAATACCAGGGAATAAGCTCTTCATCTCATGCGAAGACATGTCAATAATCTCAAAGTGATTATCCTTGAAATTGGGTTTAGTGCCCATCATTTTGAGTCTGAATTTCCAAACAATTATCTGATCGCTGTTTGGATAACGTCTTGTGGCAAACAATGTGTCGCCGATAGAGAAGATTCCGCCCAAAGCCAACAGCGAGTCTTTGTGTAAATTATCACAGAATCGGTTCTCGAACGCATTCAAAGAATGGTAACTATTTTGAATTAAAAATAAACAAAGAACTTTTGCTATCATCCTGTTTAATCAATAATTAGGGTAAATGTTCTAAAATAGAAATCCAGATATCATTAAAATTCCGAATCTTTTTTCTGTTTGGACTTTAATTTAATTCTAATTTTAATTGAAGTGTTGAAAAATGAGTGAAATGTTTGGCTCTAATTCTCAACTGTTTTCGTATTGAAAGCGCCAACAATTGCGTTGATTGGAAGACAAGTTAACACAATTGTCGACTGGTTTTCATTGTTAGCATTCAATGTATTGTTTGCACAGAATATTCTTCCAATCAATCAATTTTCAAAAGTAATGCACGGGCTATGACTGTTTGCAAAGGCGTTAAATACCCCCAAATTGTTTTCTGATTAGTATTTTTAGATTTATTTACACTCAAAGTGTTTTCAAAGATGATTTACGTCTGTCTTTGTTATGAATGAGAAACTTCCACAGCATTACAGACCAGAGAACAGCAAAAATAATAAAGTGCTGATAGTCTTGGAAAAGGCAGATCACAGTTAGTTGTAACAAAAGTGCTGCACATCTTCACAGTGAAGGAGGTCGGAGATACCAAAAATGGAATGACGTTCCTAAACACAAAAACTCAATATTTAACGTTAAGTTAGGCTTTCCTTAGGAATAGAGAGAAAACGGTTTTATTTTAGAAAAAGATTTTTCTTTAGAGTTAAAAATATATCTAAAATGTTGCGCCGACTAAGAATTCAAAGTAATTTTAAAGACTAAGAGATCTTTAAGACTGAAACGGAAAAGAAAAAAATATCATATTATGTAATAAATTGTGTTCGAAATTGTTTTCTTTCGCTTTAAAATTCTGGTTTCAGTTAAACAGAAATTGACTGTAAAGTGAAACGCCGAGCAACAAAATTGAGTAACTTTCGATTTCTCGCATTTTTAGTCTATATTTTATGCTTTGCTTAATATTTTAGAGCCTTAATGATAGCTGACAGAGAAAGAGGTCTTTTCTTCTTCTTCTTTCACTTCTTGTTTTCTCCTCTCTATGAATGTGTGATTAGATTTTGCTGATTATGTCAGAAGAGAGTCACTCGTAAATAGAAGTCGTTTTAGTCTCAATTCTGTTGTATTTTCCACAATTTATTTGTTTGTCATTAATTGAGTGCTTCGGCGACTAATTTATAATATTATCGTTTATTAAGTTTAGTTTAAAATCGTTTGTAATTCAATTCTGCGAACAAATCATTTACTATTCAGTGAACTCTATTTGTGTCGTAAATAATTTGTAAGTTTATTTTCATACAGAATCGAGTATTAAAAATGTTTAATTTCAGTCACACGACTGCCGCATACCATTGCCCTGTGTGTCCGGTTCTCTTAATCACGATGAATATTCATTACAGGCAATGGTATGCGGCAGAAGAATTGAAATTCTTGTTCAATTCAATTGATTAACAGTTGTTTTTCTGTTGATATTTTTCTTTGTGAAAATGATTTGGCATTAATTCAAAAGCATTCGACAATTTTTGAGCTTAAAGTCGGTGTAAAGTTATTATAATTTTTCAATTGAGTGAAATGGCATTAATGAGCGCTTGATTCCAGTATTTGATTGAATGTTATTTTTATTTTTCTTGTTTTGATACTTATATTAATAATCATATGTTTGAAGACAGTCACTGAAGACTCGAAGCCATTGTTCAGAAGTCAAAAGCCTTCAACAGTTTTGCAAACGAGGCCTCAATTACCAGATAAAAGGGTTGACAGATATAACAATCGACACTTTCTTTTGGATAATCTATTGGTTGCCCCGAAGTCTACTCCATATAATTGTGTGAAAATGCCTTCAAGTAGTAGTGCTAAACCTCTGATTGTGGACAACCACGACGGCACCATAAGTGTCAGGTATGACCCTAAACAAGAGGGCAACTATGAGCTACAAATCAAGTATAACGACCAACACATCGAAGGCAGTCCTTTCAAGTTTTTCATCGATTCCACCAACAAGGGAATTGTCACTGCATTCGGACCGTAAGTTTGCTTTTAATTCTTTAATATTAACATAAAAAAAATTAAAAATTACTTTGCAAATACGAAAATCAATAATTTGTGTGGGCTTTCAGTTTAGATATTCTGTGCTATTCATTAAAAATCCATTACTTTAATAGCTTTTTATGTTTATTCAAAATTCTTTTATCGCTTCGTTTTAATTATTTTATTGGATTTTATTTAAACACAAATCAAATTATTAGTTTATATTTGGCTTATATTAGTTTAATTGCATTCAAACCAGGGAAGAATTAACAGATTTTTGCAATTAATTGGAATGAATTCTAGTTATTTTACGCAATATCGCAATATTTTGAATATTTAAGCAAATTATTTAATTGATCCTCAAAAATATCTTAATAGTTATTAAGAAAAGTTTTATTTCAAAATTCGCAAATACATGCATTTTATCACTAATGTATGACTTTCTTGATCATTAGCTTATAACATCTTTTTATTGCAATTGCTTCTTTTTAAAATCAGTAATTTAATACTTATAGCTCTTATAATAAATCTTATTGTCCATGAAGTGATGGAAAAATGATAAATTATAGTCTCACAGCATATAATCATATATAAGATAATATATAATATAATCATTCCTTTGTCAGAAGGAATGTTCAAGAAAATGATCATTTCATCACTAATATGTTACTAGTATCTATATCGTTTCAATCAATAAGAACACAAGGATTTATTGAACATTGCAGATCATTCATTTATATCTAGACTTCAAGTCATGATACTTTAACAAGGATAGCTTAGCTATTTAATCTTGGCTCTTACTTCTTTTTTTTTTGGCAAACCAATACATTTGTTTCAAAATCAAAAGATACCAGTTTAACTTAGAAAAACACTCTAAAGTGCTATTCCTTTTAAAATGCTTAATAAGAGTCTGGTTATTACTGTTCTGATTATTAATACTTTGATTTTAACGCTAATTATTGAATATTAATAGAAATGGAGTGAAAGTCCCACTCCATTGCCATAAAGTTGTTTACAAGAATTGAATAAAATTTTCAGTTCTATTTCAGTCTTCAAATTCCGATTACTAATCGTCTGAAAACTCAAAGATATTTTTGTGATTTACTAATGAGACGACAGTTTTTCTAAATTTCTAGCTTTAGTTTAGTCAGACATTTCAAGCCTCTATTCTATGGTAATCCGAATATTCGTTACTTTTTACTGGTCGTTCAAATTAAGCACTCCTAATTTTACTACCATTGCTTTAAATTCTAAACTAGCAATTTTTTCTTTGTTTGCTATCATCTATGACAAATTTTAGATCTTTTAATTGGGGTTCATATGAAATTCATTAAGCTTAAGAGCAATTTAAGTAACAATTGAATGTACATGTATAATATTCAAAAATATATTTGATATTATTAACATAATATTAATTATTTTGATGGTTTAAATTACTTTTTTTTGCAAACCTTGAGCATAACTGATTTGAAAGTTCTTTAAGTCGATCGATAACTTATCAAGATTAATTCTGGCAATGATGCTTTAATTAGATGCCTTAATTTACATGTGAAATAAATTATACATGTATAATAAACTAAAAAATCAAATCAAAAATTATTATAGTAAGCATGGTGAACTATCTACTTTTATGTCTTTTATACAATTTGACAGAATGAGCAAAAAGAGCAAACATTTGTCTCGTTTATAATTAGTGTCCAAATATTGTCGAAAACTCAACTTTTAAATTTACACTTTTGTTTTGAATGACAGTGGACTAACACAAGGTATTGCTGGAGAGGCGTCTACTTTCACTGTCTATACTAAAGGCGCCGGTGCTGGCAATCTGCAGGTCTCTGTTGAGGGCCCGTCGAAGGCCGATATTCAATGTAAAGATAATAAGGATGGAACTATTGGCGTGAGTTATATGCCACCGGCGCCGGGAGAGTATAAGATCAACATCAAGTTCGGCGATAAGCCAGTCAAAGGCAGTCCTTACTTGGCCAAAGTGACCGGAGAGGGCCGGAAACGCAATCAATTATCTGTCGGCCATTCAAGTGAAGTGTCGCTTAAAGTCCAGGAAAAGGACTTCAAATCATTGAACGCTAGTATTGTCGCGCCTTCGGGTTTGGAAGAGCCCTGTTTTTTAAAGAAGCTGCCAAATGGCCATTTGGGCATCTCTTTTACTCCCCGAGAGAATGGTCAGCATTTGGTTAATGTTAAGAAATTGGGAAATCATATAAATGGCAGTCCTTTTAAAATAAACGTTTTGGAGCGGGAAATTGGCGACGCCTCCAGAGTTAGCGTCACTGGAAAGGGACTAAAAGAGGGCAAAACTCATTCTTTAAATGAACTTCTTGTCGACACTAAAGAGGCCGGTTATGGAGGGCTAAGTCTATCGATTGAAGGCCCGTCCAAAGCGGACATACAGTGCACTGACAACGCGGACGGTTCCCTTAAAGTGACGTACAACCCGACAGAACCCGGTTTTTACATAATCAACATGAAGTTCGCTGACCATCACGTGCCGGGCAGTCCTTTCACAGTCAAAGTGACCGGAGAGGGCTCTAATATTCAGCGAGAAAATATTAAAAAGGAAAGGGATGCCATGCCCATCACTGATGTCGGTTCTGAGTGCAAACTCAGTAAGACTTCTATTGATTCTTAAGAATTGGTTTAAAATTTTGAATTTCCTCCGAACAGCGTTTAAGATCCCACAGACCAGTGCTTTCGATATGACAGCAAAAGTGGGCTCACCCTCTGGTGAGGTCGAAGACGCAGAGATCGACGATATGGACGACTGTCTCTATGCCGTCAAATTCATACCCAAAGAAGTGGGCACTCATACAGTCAGCGTTCGTTATAAGGATATTCATATTCCTGGCTCTCCTTTTCAATTCACTGTCGGACCACTTAGTGACTATGGCTCTCATCGGGTACACGCCGGAGGACCCGGCCTTGAGAGAGGAAATGCCAATACACCAGGTTTTCAATCAGTTGTTGTGATCTCTGATTTAATTAACTTTTGTTTATGTCTTTAAACAATAGCTGAGTTCAATGTGTGGACCCGAGAGGCCGGTGCCGGCAATTTGTCCATTTCAGTTGAAGGCCCTTCAAAGGCCGAAATCGATTTCAAAGACCGAAAGGACGGCTCCTGTTATGTGTCGTATAAAGTAAAGGAAGCGGGAGAGTACAGGATTGGAATCAAATTCAACGACCAGCACATCCCCGACAGTCCTTATAAAGTGTATATCGCTCCGACGGCCGCCGATGCAAAGCGTATTGAATTAGGAGCCATACCTCCCGAAAACTTTCTTCAGGTCAACAAACCGGTCACTTTCACAGTGAATCTGAACGGCGCTAGAGGTCAACTCGACGGCAAAGTAGTGGCGCCGTCGGGTACTGAAGACGATTGTTTCATGGGTAACATCGATGAGGACCAGTGGTCGCTCAGGTTTATGCCTCGTGAAAATGGCATTCATCGCATTTACGTCCGTTTCAATGGGGTTCACATACCTGAGAGTCCCTTCCCATTGCGTATTGGCAAAGATGAGGCCGCACCAGAAGCCGTTCAGGTTCACGGTCAGGGTCTAAAGGAGGCGCGCACTGGCGTCAAAACTGACTTTATCATTGACACGTGCGCTGCCGGTGCCGGCAATCTGGCCGTCACTATAGACGGTCCCTCCAAAGTGTCGATGGACTGCACCGAAGTAGAAGAGGGCTATAAAGTGCGATACACACCACTGGCACAGGGAGAGTACTTCATTACAGTCAAGTTCAATGGATATCATGTGGTCGGCAGTCCTTTCAAAGTCCGATGCGTTGGTTCGCAATCTTTTCTCTTCAAAAACTAAAATGTTTTGAAACTAAAATTTGGGCCCATTTTTAGGCACCAGAAGTATTGCTGATATTTCCAGTGTCGATGAAACGGCTTCGGTAGTGGTCGAGACGGTCACCAAACAGTCCAAGCAAAAGGTGGATCTGCCCAAATTCAAGTCCGACGCTTCTAAAGTTGAAGTCAAAGGATTGGGCATTAAAAAGGCTGTCCTTAATCGCCAGAATAACTTCACAGTCAACTGTATAAATGCAGGTCAGCCTTCCCTCACCTCTATTTAGAACTCTTTTGAATCAAATTTATTTTGTGTCACAACTCAGGCAATAATTTCTTATATGTGGGAATGTATGGTCCACGCGGTCCCTGTGAAGAGGTCTCTGTCAAGCATCAGGGAAGGAACTCCTATAACGTGACCTACCAGTGCAAGGAGAAGGGCGAGTATGTGATGGTAGTGAAATGGGGCGAAGACAATATACCCGGCAGTCCCTTCAGGATTGAATGCTATTCATAATTCGTATTCAAAATTAGTTCATTTCATTCGGAAATTTGGACTTTTTTTGTCGCTTTGACCGACAAAATGAACTAAAATCTGTTTTTTTTTCTTTTTAGTTATATTTTCAAAGACTAACACAACTGTCCTCTCATTTTATTATTAATTTTATTTAAGTCTTTAAATTCAGTTATGTTTCTGTCAATCATTTAGTATTTGATTAAATAAATTGAAAAATTGAAAAACAAACAATTAATATAGTTTGTACGTTTATGTAATTGTATTTCAGCTAGAATTGGAATGGTGTTTCTGGAATTGGAATGGTGTTTCTGTAATTGGAATGGTGTTTCTGTAATTGGAATGGTGTTTCTGGAATTGGAATGGTGTTTCTGGAAATGGAATGGTGTTTCTGGAAATGGAATGGTGTTTCTGGAATTGGAATGGTGTTTCTGGAATTGGAATGGTGTTTCTGGAATTGGAATGGTGTTTCTGG
>JAQIWP010000830.1:0-19752 GCA_034695525.1 Euzetes globulus | reverse complement strand
CTCTCTCTCTCTCTCTCTCTCTCTCTCTCTCTCCCTCTCTCGCTCCCTCTCTCGCTCTTTCCCCTTAATTGACCTACATATTTAGGTGTATATGAAAGAGTAAAATAGCTTATTTTTAATGGAAACTAATGTCCAAAATCAGAGGCTATTTAAGGAGTTTGACAATCAGTTAATAAATTTAAAGAAAATTAAATTTGAAGACAATATGAGTAAAAAGTGATGTTTCGTAGCATTAAATACAAAGTGAGGCAAAGGATCGCATCATTACTTCCTATATAAAAATGAGAGACATTTTCTGCATTACGGGTCCAAAGCCTGTCGTATAGACTGCGGACCCAATATTCAACTCAAACTGGATTTTATTTTGATTTAACTCAAAATTTGACTCAATTTTTAATATTTTTCAGATTCATATCAAATTAATATTGACTTACATTTAATGGCAAATCAGTTCAAACAAAAAGTTTATTTCTTAGAATTAAAAAATTGAAAATATTTTAATTATTAAATGACAACAAATTTATATGAGTAATGAAATAAAGTTTCGTAATGTTTGTTGCAGTAAAAGGCGGGGCAAACAATTCTAGGCTCACTTGAGAGCACTTGTTTCGTCACTAATGACGTGGGACCTAATAATCTGGTACTCAATATTAGGTCTCTTCCGTATTGAGTCACGAATAGCCCACTAATCAATTGCGAGTCGATTATGAGAAGTGGTTGTGAGAAGTGGTCAGTCATTTGTCCAATCATTGCATCATTTGTTTATTAGCTCCAAATTAAGCTTAAATTGAGTAAAACTAAACTTAGGCTTAACTTTATAAAACTTACACATATTTGGTTATCTCATGTCTCCTATTGAGTCACTCAGTCATGTGCACCACAGGTCACTGAAGCAGCTCCAAGATATGTGCTGGCCATTTGTTATAACTTATAGGCTATAGCACACCATTACCATTGTCTATAACCAGTGCTGTCTTACAACTGATTTCCGATCAATTAAGTCTTTACACTGTTTATAAGTTTTGCCTAACTTTTAAGTATGTCATCCATTAATTAGAACTGAATTTTTAAAGATTCAAAAGTCAACTAAAAATTGTGTCCGATCACAACAAATGATAACAAAGTCATTGAGACAATAATCATATATTTGTTTGTCTCTCTTGAATCTACATCTGTAGTTGTTGTCAAAAAGATGACTTTGTTATTACATTTGATTTTTAATTTTAATAACGATAATAAAAATTGTCATTTATTGACCGATGGATGGCCTGGTTGTCAGGTATGGCCAACTTTTTTGTTTAACATTTGATTTTAATTTTTGAATGCTTTTTATGTAAAAAATATTGAATTGATTAAAGTTTTCTAAATAATAGAACTGATATGAAGAGGAAAGTTTCTGTGAGAGCCGGACATACACTGAAGAGTCCAAATATCCACCAAAACAGATGACAGTCCCAGACATCAGTTATGAAATATGAGAGACAAATAGTGGCCAAACTATGTGTTATTAAAGCTGTAAACAACCAAACATTTTGTCAATTATTTAAAGAATATTTGCAATAATAGTGTCAGTTCCTATCTATTCCTTAAACTCAGTTTAGCTTACTCCAGGTTCAATTTTGTGATCATTCAAATTTTATTTTTAGTTTTGTCTGACCTAATCAAGTTCACAAAAATGGATCTGGATTTATAGACACCTTAGTTTATTTCTAACAAACATCGATTCCTCCCATGGAGGGGAAGGACACAGTTTATTCAGTTTTGATCAATTTGAATAACCAAGCCACTAAAGTAAAGTACCCAAATCACTTTCAATGAATTAAAACTACTTTATAATCAATTGAAAACAATTATCTCGATTTAAATGATTTCAGTTAATTTAGAATATATTATAGTTTTATTCTCCTGGACACAACTTCTATTTGCCTGTCAATCGAAAGTTAATGAAAGTTACTATCACTAAATACCAGTTATAAGTCCACCAAATAATAATTGAATTAGGTAAACATGCTGAAAAATTCTGTTTCAAATACATGAATCAAAAGGGGAATTATGAGTCAGGTTAGATTAGTTATTGTTTTAAAATATTGATTTTCAAAACCAAGTATTAAATGGATGTGATTTCAAGTATTTTTATTTTTATTTTGCTTTCGTGTTATTTAAACAATAGACTAAATTGAATCAAAAGCTTACAGAATAGCGACTGAATCGGGAAAAACATTGAAATTCCGGACAAGAATCCGATGAACTCTAATATTAATAGAGATAATGAAAGAGAAAGTCCGACGATAAGCCTAAAAGTGAAAAATTTGAATTAAGTATTAAATGAAATCCGAGACTGGAATGAGTTACTCGAGATTTTTTGAATTGTATTCGGCATTTGTATGGTCCCAATTAATGCAAGCCTTCACGCTATCCTCCTATCCATAAGAAACCCAATCAACCAAGTTTCAAATATTTCCATTCAGTTGACTCACTCTATCCCATAAGAGAAGAACGAGAAGAACCAAATGTCCAGTCATAACGACAAATCGGGTCGGTATTAAATGACAGGCCCTCATATTATCACATCAATTGTGAAAAATTAATGGGAAATTCAGTTTAAATGTTTTTATTGGAAATCATAGCAACCAAGAGATCGATTCTGTAGTCAAATGAGGCGCTTCTGCAGCATTGACTCTCTCTGCACAGAGAGAACAAGCATTTACTACGAACACAAATAACTATATATTGGCAAATCAATAATTGGATGAAAATTTAAGATCACAATTATAGCCATTATTGGTGTATGAGTTGCTTCGTTGTAGGGGAAACCAATTGACTGACTTACAACTCATACATCAATAATGACAAGCATTGGTCCCCCATTTGATTGAACTTTTATTTGGCTATAACTGTAATACAGTAATAGTGGTGTTAAGTGCCGGCACTGATGACAACGCCTCCTAACAAGTGTTGTCTATTGTGTGGATCAGAAAAAGTGGTGTAACGCACACGTGTCCACTCATTTATTTGTCGTTCAATTTTAATTTGAATGCATTTAATGTCAATTTATTTAAACAATTAGAGTAAGTATTTGTCATTGAATTGATTTGAGGGCAAAAAGTGATTTGTTTTCCATTAGAATGAATAGTTTGTCTCATCTAATGGTTGGACTATTTGTCCTATCGATGGATGTTTGGGCCGTTAGTCTCAATCCGACTTCAATTGTTGATCAGTCAGATTTGGATCGGATGAAGAGTGCCGTTCAACTGTCATCTCCGGTGTCATCTAATTCTTTGTCAAATATTTATTATTCTCTTTTATCTAAAACTTTGATTTCGGATCCGATCACTGATTCGGCCAACATTTGCAACCATTTGAAGTTACAAACGGAACAAACCATTGAATCCATTTATTACATGACTTCAAGCGCTAAACTAATACCAAGTTGTCAGGTATTGTCTCTTTATTTTTTGTTCAAAATGTCTGCCATTCACTTAAATACTCGATTGGAGACTATTCGGGAAACCTTTTGAAAGAATTGATGCCACGGATTAATGTCTGTCGAGCTATCAATGGTTAGGGGGAAAGGTGTAGACCAGGCCAATGTGCTGACCAAATATCGGTTTTCTTACCAGACATTTGTCATTTTATACAAATATCTAAAATAAACCGAAAAATGAAATTTTGTAGAAAATCCTACTCTTTGTCTGACAATAGCTCTGAAGTCTGGAAAATACAAAAACACTTTTCATTTAGAAATTCAACATTCATTTGAAATAATAGATATCCGGTTCTCAATATTTGGCTAAACTCGAGGCCAATCTGAAAGAAGATGCGTCTGTTATAGACATTTATCGTTCGGCCATTTCTTTACTCAATTTGGGAAAAGCTATCGATTCGACAAAAGTTGGCAAAGCGTTGACCACTGCTCTTAAAAAAGACGAGTCTCTTCTGAATACGGGTTTAGCCTTTCAATTGGCCGCAAAGCTGTCCAAAGCTGAAGACAGGAATGGTTTTGTTGAGAAGATTGGCGACATTATCGTTCAGGCGGACGAAGTGGATGGACGTTACTTACAGGTTGACTCAACTCTTAATATCTCATATATTTATGTTATGTAAAGTTTGAGGGAGGACTGGGTATAACTGCCAGCATAATCCTTGGAGTCTACCAATTGGCCACCGCCAGTAACAAACCAGTTGGACTGACCAATGTATGTATTCATTGCTTTTATGTCATTTCTTAACTCAAATGGACTGTATTTAGGACCAGGCGCTCAAATTCGCTAATTATTTTCTGTCTCGAAAATATGTCTTAACTCCGAAAGGAATTTCCGAGTTTTTGGAAGTATTGAAGTTATACACAAACAACAAATATCACATTCCAGTTGTGGTCACTAACTATGGTTCTTCTGCACTCTCACCAACCAATTCTGTTCTTACTGTCAGAATTACAAATGTTTTAGGCTCTTCTTTGGGGCCAATGACTGTTATCGCAGATTCAGCTCTAAGAGTTGACGACAAGAAAGTTGTCTTCACCAAAAAGAATCTTCAACCGGTTCAAGGGGACAGGTATGCTTTTTAAATAACTTTCAATGTCTAAGTATAATTTTCTATATTCATTAGTAAACTATTTGCCATCAATTTTCTTGAGTCTAAGCCTTTAAGAGGCTTATATGAAATATCGATTAGTGCCGTTCCTACCAAACCTGATTCGCGTCTAATCGGAAACACTGGCGTTCAGATCAAGGCTATAGTCCTGACTCAGGTATCTGTTGTCAACGCAGAGATAACTGTTGCAGACAGAGACACGGGTGGCAGTGGAGCCGTCACTAAGTAAGGAAACCACATCTGTCGGTAATGACCCAAAGTTGGCTCTATAACGACAAATACCCTTTTCATCTATAAGATGACCCTTCCCCTCTGGTGGATATAATGGCACTTTATTTGCCAAACAGAACTTTACGAATTTGTTTCAACTGATTTTATGTGTGGGTCATAACCGACAGTGTCTACAGTCAAACCGGTGTTATTCAAATCGGTTTTGTTTATTATTTGAAATACCGGGACTGACACCAAAAGATTTATTTGACTAAAATGAAATTTTGATTGTTAATTGGTTGCAGGTTGGAACACCCAAATTCAGTCTCTAGTCCGTTGGAAGCCGACTCTCAACAAAGATTAGTACTTAAGTTCCAATTGCGCGACAAAATAGTGGGCGATTTGATGAGCGCTCAGCAGACTTTCGTCCAATTGGCCAATTTGGAGACCAAACAGGAGATCGTATTCATCGCCGAACCCGATTCGACCCAAACTTACAAAATAGACCTCAATCTGCAGACCAGAGCCAAAGATTTGAATCACATGAACGGTTTGTATGAGATTTCATTGATAGTGGGGGACGCAGTCATTTCCAATCCTGTCCAATGGAAAATCGCTAAAATCAAACTCCAGCTCTCATCACATCAATCGACTCCAGAACAGTCTGTCTCTCCGTTTTCCCCAAGACCTGAAATCAAACATTTATTCAGAGAGCAAGAAAAGCGACCGCCTCTTGTCGTCTCAAATGCTTTCTCTGTGCTCGCATTGGTTCCAATTGTGATACTCTTCGGACTCGTAAGTCATTCGTCATTTATTTTAATGTTTTTGAGCCAATGCTTCGTTGGAAAGATTGAAATGAAAATTCGATCCTTTCTTCCATAGCATTGGAAAAGTAATTTCTGGTCAAAATAATAGTTGATATCTGAGAACTAAGTGCAGATACCAAAGAGCATTACCCATACATTCAATGTCTAACTCTTGTCTTCATTTCAGTGGCTCAAAATTGGTCTCAACTTTTCTGGCTTTCCGTTGGCTTTGTCTGCTATTATCTTTCACGCGGGACTGGCCCTCATTTTTGGGCTTTACATCTGCTTTTTCATTAAACTGGATATGTTTCAGACCTGTAAATATTTGGCCGCTTTAGGAGTCATTACTTTTCTTTCGGGACACTCACTCTTGAGAAGACTCGCCAAGAATAAAAAATAGTTTAACTTATTATTTAAGATAACATTTTGTTAAATTCAATAAAACATTAAATAAAATTCAAATTTTATATTCACATTGTTTTCAACTCATTTATACACTGGAATGCCTATATAATGAACAAATTCTTCAAACTATTCGTGTTCATTATATAAGCATTCCAGTGTAGCTTCAATTTTAGACTTAATTATTTAAATGTGCTTAAAAATTATTTCCTAAATAGTCAATTGAAATGAGCTTTGACCAAATACTTTATTCAAAGTTTATCGAGTAGGTGCACAGTAATAGACTTGTGTGCAGGTAATCATTGACTTAAATAATTTCAGCTTCATTTTGTAAGTTTATTTGTCGAATGATTCGTTTAAATGCCTCTTAATTACACAAATTTCATTTAATAGACCTCAGCGATGGTTAAAGAAGACATTTTTAGGTTATTTTTGGGCAGTACTTCAAATCCAGAGATGACCAATCAACATTTTTTTAGAGGTGCAGGATATTTTCGGTTTTCGGTTATCAGTTTAGTGGGAAACGAAATGATCCCTATTGCCAATAGGCTATTGGTATTGGTCACCCCTTATCACATTTCTGTAACACTTTCTTGAAGTCTAGGTGGAGGGCAGTTCCGAAAATACCCCTCTTTGGCTTTCCGTTAGAATTTAGTAATTAGAATATGGCCTTGGTAGAAGAGAAATTCGAACAAGGCAACCAATTTAAGCGCAGCATTGCATCAATAAATTTGCGAAAACTTTACGAAATACTTTGACACCGATTAAGAAGTTGATCTGAAGTATCGCTTTGGTATAACGAGGATATCATGGACAAACTTTGAATGTAACCATGAGATTAACCTTACTAAATGAACTAACAAATTGTCACTGTACTTAAAATCACTGTAGACTGGCCTTAAATTAACCTGCACTCAAGATTTAGAATAAAATATTACATTTAAGAAATAATTTATTGAATTAATTGTAAATATTAATGAATGTCTGAAATGAAAAGCGGTTTACAATTGAAGGCAAAACAATTTATTAATCATTCAGTTGACAAACGAATAAAATTTGGTTTCTGAGGACTGGTTTCCACACAAATATTGTGTAAAATATCTGTGAATTGAGTCGATTGGCGTTAAAATGAATTTACATGAAGTCCGAAAGAGTTGCACCCTTTGGTGCTGATTGTGTGAACTCCATTTGGGAATCGTGTCCTCCCCTGCCACGACCTCCTCTACCTCTACCTCTACCCCTTCCTCGACCTCCCCGACCTCTGCCACGGCCCCTGTATGAGTCATGTTGTTGAAAGTGCTGTGACCTGTTTTCCACTCCATTAGTACTGGAAGTTGAAGAAGTGGCGAAATTGATCTGAAGTCTACTCATTGCTTGAACTAACGATGAGAACTGGTCTGAACACCAGATACAACCGTGGAATTGTAGGGAACCATCTTTTAGGCGCGACTTATCTGATTTATACTCAATTGAGCACAACTTTCGGCCACATTTGGTGCAGAGTTCGCTATCAATCGTCACTTTATTGGCGTCTTTGAAGGCAGACATCGAAAAGTTACATCGATTGCAAGCAATTTTCCAGGAGGGAGGGCCTGAACCCGGGTCTAAGACTAAAACTCCGTCATACTTGCAATTGGCGCATTTAGTCAGTGTGTTGGCGCTCATTGAATGCCTGCACTCCTCGTTCGGACATTGATTACAACCGGAAGACTTAGGCATCGACTCAAAGGCAGGGTTATTGAAACAGTTGACACATAATACAAAACTTTTGTCAGAAGAACCCATTTTGTAGAAGTAGAGCAGTTCGAAGTCATCAATAGGACAGCGCAACTCCCGATAGGTTTTGATGTTCCCGTTTTGAGGTATAGAATACGTCTCATTACAAGTCGCACAATAAACCCGTTGAGGTTTGGCTGTAATTAACTTCAGATAACGCCTACATTTTCCACATCTTTCATAAAAGTGGTTAAAATTAAATATTATTTCAACATCTTTTGGTGAATACCTGGATATGGGTTTCCCGGAGTCGGCCAAAGAAGAAAAAGACACTTCGAAAAGTTCGTCCATCGCTTGGATGTGTTCAACGAAATAAAGGAATTTATTTCTAAACTCTTCTATAGTTGTGTTGAGAACCGTCTGGAAGTCGGCCCTTCCGACCGAAATTTCATTGAGATGTTTTTCCAGGGCAGCCCTTCTCGTGGGCAGGACCAAATCATTGTCTATCTTTTGGTAGCCATGAACTAAAACTATTCCCAATTGAGTTGGAATAAGACGTCGTCCCGAACCCACTTTTACATAATTTCTTAAACAGATATTATTGATGTGCGTCGGTATGGAAGCGTCGGTTCCGATTCCGTGCTTCTCCATCAGTGAAATCAATTCTATAGTTCCAAAAATAATCAGAAGATTTGAGCAAATGTTAGACTATTTGAAATTAAGGACCTGATTCTGTGAGATAGTCGGGGGGTGTCGTCATTCTTTCTATTAGCTTTGCCTCAGTTATCAGGAATTCATCGCCCACTTTAAGGTTTGAAAATTTTTGCTCGTTTGCAATGGACAGCCACGGCATGAATTGGGTAAATCCCGGTTCAGTCATCGATGAAACCACTTTAGAAAAGGTTTCAGAACCGATGGTAAAGGATAGAGTGGTTTGTTCGTAACTCATATCCTGACTGATACTCGCCATAAAATGACGACTAATATATTCGTAGACTCTATAACTGTCCCTATCGTTGAATTCATGACTTTGGGCCGCTTTCATGGGAGTGATGGGCGGGTGGTCGCCGGCGTCGTGGCCCGAATGGGGTTTTGTGAATCCATTTTGAATGAGTTGTTGGGCGAGTTGTCCCCATTCGTTGCTTGCAGTCTGTATTTTAAGTGCTCCCAACAAATCAAAGTTATTCGGGTATTGATTGGTTTCAGTTCGCGGATAACTGATGTATCCCTGTGTGTAAAGACGTTCGGCGATTTGCATTGCAGTGTGCGGACCAATCCCCATACCAGAGCTGCATATCTTCAACAGTTCCACAGTATTCAGAGCGTTGGGACGGCTTTTGCTTTTGATTTTCGAAGAAATCGAAACGATTTTTGCTCTTTTCTGAGATTTAACTAAATTCAGGTAAGACTTAGCGCTGTTCTGATTAAAATCTCTTCCTCTGTCCCATTCCAGTGCTATTGGCAGTGAAGATTCACTACTGGCTAAGCGAACACTGACTGCCAGAACCCAATAGGGTTCGGGTTTGAAGGTTTGAATTTTGTCGTGGCGTTCAACGCAAAAGCCGAGAGTCGGTGTCTGACAGGGACCGAACGAAATCAGAGAACTGTCCAAATCTCCATATTTGCCCTGAATTTCAAATTCTAGTCAATTAAAGACCAAAATGATAAAAACCATTCAATTACGTGGAAAAAGCGAGTTTGAAATCGAGTGAACGAACAGCCAATTCTTAGGTCCAGTTCTTGTCGGGCGTCCACTGAAAGCGATTCCAATTCATTCGGAAGTATCAGTGAATTCATCGCAGATTTAATGTCTTTCTCAGTGATTGCACTGAATTTGGCCCGAAATACAGTCTAAGAATAATTCAATTTTAGTTTTAATAGCAATTAGAAGCCATCAAAACCTGAGGACTTCTGAATGATATATCCATTGAAGAGTTGACAGCATTTATCACTTCAAAGCAAATATTTTCTCCTTCTTTATCGCAATCCAACCATAAAACTAAATAATCAGATCCACGGGCCTTACCATCAATGAGATTATTGGTCAGAAAAAGTAATTTATATTAACGATGAGGTATTACCTCTTTCTGCAAGAACTTTATTAAACTGAGCTTGGGATTAGCCTCTTCTTTAACAGTGGGACAATCAAAGAGTTCGTGCGGTTCAGTTCTGTCCCAATTGTTGTACTTCGAGGGAAAGTTTGTGGACAACACATGACCACAAACTGACGTGAATTTGAAAAAAACGTCTTTTTGTCCTTTAAATGAAGACTTGTATTCGTGGACAGAACAGACGTTATTAAACCCCTTCCGACTCTTCTGTTTTCCATTCGACAGGATATTAGCCAAAGATTGAGCCAAAGATGGCTTCTCGGCGACCATCAGAACGACTGTCATTCTCTTTAAATCATTCAAATCTGTTGATGGAATCAATTATTACCAACATTTTTCTTCTCATTTCGAGTCAAAGGTTGGTCCGACAGATGGCTGTCCACTATCTGTAACACTCTTGACAATACCAAATTGATTGACAATCACCTTTTATATCTAGTGCCTTTTGGTGAAAATGAAAAGAGACGAAACCCTTTAATTGCGTAACTGTTTGTAAACTAGAGATTGACAGAACTGACACTCTATGAGACACTCATCACTCAAAAGTAAGTTCAATGTCATAACTACACTGTATATTGGTTAATGTCAATTGTCATCTTGGTCTGTCATATACTACCACTGTGGTATTCCTAATAGAAGGAGTGGACCATTTTTAGAATCAGTTTTATTCAAATAAATTGATTCGAAATAATTGGAATATTATAGACATTTAATACATTATTACAATTATTGATATAATATTCAAATAAAATTTTAAAATATTATTCAAATGTTCAGAATATATGAGACTTTCGTTCTGTAATTAAGAAGTGAGCGTTCAGTCACTTATCGCTATTTTCATGATTTTCACAGCAAATCATCGCAACAATTGTTTGTTCAGAAGTTCAGGAACGGGTTAAGAGGGTGTCGTTCTCGGCACAGCCTGCGTTGCGCTTCCTTTCTTTGATTCAATTGTTGTGGTTGTCGTCGAACTTATTTGTTGTTGAATTGATTGAGAAGTAGAGCTGGTCTGAGAGGGATGTGCCAGAAATAAAGGCTGTAAGCCAGATGTCGAAGGGATGACGATTTGTGTCTGGGGTACGTTTCCCCTGTTCGACTGCGAAGTAGTTATGATTCGGGCCACGAACTGGTGGTGCTGTGGAATACTATTTGATGAAAAAGGCTGTGTTTGAGTTGCCATCACTACCGGTGTATTAGAAGTATTACTTTTGGCGGTAAGCGGTGCATGAATTTTAGAACTGGTGGTCGGGTTTGTGTTCACTGGAATCACACGAATCCCTTGAAGTGTTCGAACGGCAAGGGATTGGGTCTGAGAAGTAGACGTTTCAGAGGCACTACTGTTTGAAGTCGACGAAGAATTAGGCTGAAGAACTATAGACCCTCCGGCGGCCGCCATCATATAGGACTTGCCCGTAGGAGTAGCTATTGGTTAAGAAATATGATTAGAAATTGAAACAAATCAAAATTGTTTGAAACAAACCTAAAACGACAGAACCGGGTCGGGCACCAAACAGGACACTGGTAGGTATACTGATCTGATGCATTTGATTTGCGGTTGAGGGCGTTCCTGGGGTATTGTTCAAATGAGTTCCCGAAATTATTTTAGTCAATGATCTCGACTGTTGTGCTGATGTGATAGAGGGAAGGGTTGCTTTAGTGCTAGCATTGGTTACACTGATGAGGGCCGGCAACTTTTCAGAAGAGATGGTAGTTGTTATCGAGGCCTGAGGTTTGAGACTGTTTTGTGATATTGAAAGGGGAAGAGTTATAGTCTTTGGAATTTGAACTTTAATTGAAGGCTTGTTTGTCTGTTTGAAGTGTCGTGTCGTCACTTTGCCCGAACATTTAACTGAATTCGAGTCGTTTCCAATCATTTTGGGTAATTCGCTCCCATCCATGCCATCCACTCTATCAGAGAGGTTGACATTTGACTGAAAAGAATCACTGACTGGATCTACAATACTTGGCTTAATTTCATTAACATTAAGACTGTTTTGAGAATCAAATACTTTGCTTTCGTTCAGTTTTAAAGACTTCTTTTTATTAACACTTGACATTTGAGTGGATGAACTGCTGACCGCTTCTGACTTACATCTAATATGATTATTGGTCTGAAGGGAAACAAATAATGAATTAGAAGACAGTGTCGTAGAAGTGGAACCATTAAACGACTCGAATGGAGTCAACTGTTTTTCTTTGTTTGTTTTGTTCAATAAAGAAGTTTTAAAATCAGAAACGATATCATCGTTTGATTTCAACACTTCAGCCGAAGAACTGATTATAGAGTTATCTGTATTTCCGGAAACTGAGAGTTCGTTCGGGGATTTACTTATTTTGAGCGCTTCTGAATTCAGTATATTATTGACGGCTTGATGTATGGCTTGTTGTGTAGTCTTGGAGATGATAGATAATTGTCCTGTTGTTTGAGACATTTGATTGTTTTGAGCACTGGTAACACAATTGGTCTTTCGTGAAGCCTTACTCATTGATCTCTTGGCCTTTGCGGCCGCGATTTGAACTTCATGTAAGCGCTCGAACTCGGCTTCGTTTCGATTCCGGTGTAAATAAATCCATACCTTTCTGTTGACGTCATACTTAACACAGGGGTCTTTCTCATAATGGAGGCGGTCCAGAGCTCCGCTCACAATACCATTGACCTGTTGGTCAGAAATGGTCGGTAATAAATATTGAGAGTCTTTGAGAAGTTCACAAATATCAGCTCTGGTTCCCTCTCCGTTGGGAAGTCGGGCGGCAGCGTCTCTGACCAAACTTAACAGAGTAACAAAAGGAGGCCTATCGCTGACGAGGAGTGAGTGTTCTCTTGCTTTGTTAGGACTGGAATTAGTGTGACCGTTGGCAGAGCCTATACCACACCCTTTGACGGGGCCGACAACACTTTCATAACCGTGGACTCGGAAAGTGAATGCTTTGTAAGGATTCTGATACCGAATGGCCTCTTGTTTCCTATAAACTTCCTTTTCTTCATTATTAGACGGTCTGACCACCCAATCAGTCAAACATTTGGCGGGTGGCGGTAATGTCTGTGAGAAGGTAATCAAAGATGTGGTCGGATCTTCATCTTTACTTTTCATCCATTGTTCACAAAGCGGTACTAATTGGTTATCACGATCTCTTCCACTGCCGATCCATTGCCACTGCTGGTTCTTCTCCTTGTAGTCGACAAGTGGCACCAAATGAGGCGGTGGCAACACTCCACTCAAATAATTCATAGCTGAGGCAACCATTTCTGCGGACCAACCAATTAACGGACTAAAAGCTCTGAGTTTTTCTTTGACGAGTTCTTCTAATTTATGTAAACTAAGCCTTCGATCAGTTGTTGTGTTGGCTATAAATATGTCGCGGAGTAACGAAAAGAAACATTTGGGCGGAGTCTCCAATGGAACTGATGTCGGAGTCACTGATGTTGGACTGGGCTCTGAACTTACATTCACTGTAGGCATAAGAACAGGCAATGCTGGCAGCGGTGCCGCTATTATTGGACACTCAGCTTCAGATATGTGAGAAACAGAATTGTTTTTCATTCTGGAGATCATTGGTTTGTTTATCGTACAAATGGTTTGATCACTCGGTTCCTCTTTAATGTCCTGAATAATTGTTTTTAGATTTGAGTCACTTTTAACACTGACTTCGTTGTCAATTGTTGTTTCCTTTTCAACTTTAATGACTGAAGAATCTGACTTTGGAAGAACTGACACCGAATTTGATGAAATCGTTTGATTATTTTTTGTAATATTCGAATGTTTTGCCTTCTTTTTAGGCGTCGATATGGAGGAAGACTTAAGACAACTGTTAGTAAGGCTTTGAGATGAAGTAAGACCTGTTTTATGGTCACTATTCAGAGTGTAAGCCGTGTTTGTAGTAATGGCAGAGTTGGTTACTCTCATTATTATATCACTCAAAGTGATAGAATGAGTCTCAAGAGTCGGCTCATATCGGTTGTCACAATCCCTGGCCTTTCGTTTTCTTCGATGTTTTCTAAGCAATTGATAATATTGTTTATCACTAATCGGATTCAATGATGAAATCAAACTTTTTTCTGCTTTACTCTTTGAGTCTCCCTCTGTAGAAGAAACGTCACTTTTGTTGGAAATGTCTTCAATTTCTTTATGATATCTTAATCTAACTCTTTCTCTGAGACTCGACGTCTCTGATATTATTGAAGACTTTTCGGGTTCTTTCGAATCAACTGATTTGTTGGAAATGACATCCGTTTGAATGGATTGGTTGAACAATTGTCGTCTTTTCTGTATCACTTCATTTAACAAAAATGATTGTCTTTTTTGTTCGTAGATTTGAAACAACTTCTTCTTAAGAGTCTTAACGTCTTCTAAAGCTTTAAGCAAATCGGGACTCATTTTATGTAATTTTAACGACAGAAAAGTCTCAGACAAAAGATCCAAATTAAACCGATTCAGTGATCCATTAATTAGGAGTTCGATTGTCTTCAACCTATCACTATTCGACAACTCCTTCGGCAGGTATTTGGTCACCAATTCTTGTCTTTTGGCGTCGTTTAACTGATGCCAAACGGAGTCACAACCGTTAAAGAGATCTAAAAATATCTCTTTATTTGTAAATAAGTCGTTCGGCAACTGATTTATTGATGACAACAAACATGTGGTCGAACTGTTGGATGAGTTGGTGACAGAGCTTCCGCTGCTATTTGTTGTCATCACCGACGGCCCACTTCTGGTCACATTAATTGTGTTTGTAGTCATCCTTTCGTTTATTATTCTTCAGATATGATTAGCAAACCATTCATTTAAATAAAAATTTTCATAATTTAAAAATAAAATACAATTCATTTGAATTAAATTAAAATAATTAAAAAATAAACTAATAATTCAATTAATGTTTATATTAAATGTCATTTCATTAGAGTATAAAAGACTGAATTTTCTCCGTTTTGTAAATAATAATCAAAATAAACCAAAACTTACGATATATTCATTGCTTTTCTGTACTATAGATGGCATCACTTTTTGCCAATTTAACTAAATTCAACTTGCTTCAAATTGCTTCTAAAGATTACCTCTTTCAAAAATTTTTAATTGAATATTTAAATATTTAATTACAAACCATTTTCGAATTATTTCAAACTTTTATGAATTAAAAAATAAGATAAATTTAGACATAAATATAGCCATCAGTTTATTTAGACTTTAGGATTAGTCGAAAGATTCAAATAATGCGAATAAACCTTTAAATAAAAGAAAAACTAAAACTTTGAAACAATTGAGTCGATTTCATACTCGATTTATATTGGGATTCGTTTGATTTTGACCGCTGTTTGCCATTTCTTGACTGTCATTCTGTGCACTCGGTTTGCGATTAATTGTTTGTTTGTACTAAAATAAAATGTCTTCGATATAAATCTAATTTCTAATAGTAATCGAAGAATTGAATACCCTTTCAAATAGTGATATAAAAGAAGAGCGAATATTATCGACGGTTTGATTGTGAGAGCAGTTCTTTTTTGGTTTGAAGAATTCAAAAACAGCTGAACTGCTGACCAAATGAGACCCAGAATTGAAGACTTCAGGCTTTACTCTTTCCATAGGATTCAAAGCTAAAAAAGATAAGAGTATTACTGTTAGGACCTTAGAGGGTGATCTTACTTACCATAAGAGTCATCTATTAGTGTTTGAGTGTTTAAGTCTGAATCGTGAGAAAACTTATCTTCTCTGCAGTCCATCATTTCGTCGAAATCAAGATTACGACTAATCAGTTGCGAGACATTCGACTGTTGTCTGACGTCCTCCTCTGTGGAGGACAACGGCTTTTCCCGGGCTTTTAATATTATTAAATGAATTTCATTCAGTTGTTGTTTGACTAACGGAGGAATCGGATTACAAGATGCGAGTATTCCCTGCTGTTCTCTACAACCACAACATTAATTGTCACAAATTAAAGGATGGAAAGACATACCGGGGCAGCACTTCTGCTAAATGTAAGAGCATATGATTGGGCAAAACATAACTATAATCAAAAAGGATTAATTATTGAAACAGGTGACGGTAACCATTACCCAATGCTCTCGTCCTCATTACGAGCCATTCTGTCCCTCCAAGCATACAATTCCTTCAATGCATACAATTGTTTGGCACTGAACTGTACTTTACTTTTCTTTAGTAACAAACGATAGCTTTCGCTATAAAAGAGCGGTTTTTCGTATCTCTAACCAAAATATTAAATAAAATATAAATAAATGGAAACTCAATTATTATGGGTTTGTTTGAGATATGAAAATCTAAGGTAAACTTACTTTAAGGGAAACAGTTTTACTCCTTTCAAAGACTGCACGCAAAAGATTTTTCTCTTTATTTCCCTTCGCTATCAAATCATTTTTCATTTGAATATAAATGAAGATCAAGTAATGAGTGTCTTCGCGGGCGTACTTCATTAGCTGTTGTGTGAGGGGACGTATCCTCCAGTCGGCCAATTGGAACTGCTTGTCGGCCTCCAAATTACAGTAATGTTTCAAAAGATAAGAGAGCGACAAATGGGCAAAATTCAGGAGTTTTGCCGATTGGTAGGTATCGAAAAGATTGACCACATATAAACCGAAATCTCTTTGCATCCAAACTATATCCATATCTGAACCGTGGAATACCTGTCCATTCAAATGGAATTAATTTCAATCCAGCCATTTCTGATACAGACTTTTAGAATAGATGGAGAAGTGAATACTTCGTTCATTAAATACATTTCAGATCTGAGTTCAATTGTATCGATGATATAATCACAGGAGTTGCTTGATATTTGCATCAAACATGTGAAGCCTTGAAATGTGCGGTACGAGTGATGCTGTTATTCAAACAAAGTTTAAGTTTTAACAACAATTCATTAATAAAACCATTAGTTCAAAGATTACCTCTAAGTCGACTGCAATCACTTTACAAGTTTTTAGAATTTCAATCAATTCAATCAAATCTTCCTTCTTATCAATAAATCGAAAATTTGTTTCCGAAACGGGTTTTGGCAGCTTTTCATTCAAAATAAACCATTAAATCCAATTAAATTAAATTAAATTAATTAAATACTTCTGGAATTTCAATGTCCAAGAATTGATCTCTGGGTTCGAACTTTTCAATTTCGAATTCATAGGGATGGGAATAAGTGTCGGCTCCCGTCTCGCTTTTCTCCACTAATATCGAAAGTGGTTTAAGAGAATTTGGTTTCTCTTTGATTATTGGAACAAATGGTTTATTGCTGTTATCGACCTTATCCTTGAACCTGAGTTGTGATCTCTCCACCATTTTGGCGGAAAGCAAATGTGTGTTTCCCATTCTTTTGGCTTTAATCACATTTCGATTCCATGAAGAAGTGTTGACTGACTTCAGTTTATCGCTACTGATTGTCGCCAAAACCAGTTCCGCTTCTTTTTTCTTCAAACCGGAGGCTTCGTCCAAATGATTACCCTTTGAATAATCCATTCACTAATTGTTGACCATTAGACTGAATACTCACAATTTTATCCAGTATATTGTCGTTGATATCTGTGATCAATTCATATTTGTCTTCATCAGACATCAATTTATCGATTTTGGCGCTTCTGTTCTCGATATCAACTAATGAGGAAAGCCTTCAATTTGAGAAAAACAAATCATTAGTCCGTTTGTTGACATTTATCTGTTAACAGACATCGACAGCGATTGGATGCTCTGGTGATCAACCATTTTATTAAACTTCAAGAAACTCTTATAATAATTGAATTCGGAAGACTTGATACCAACGGAGCATTTGGTGGCTTTCATAGCCTTCTCCTGTATTTGCTGTCCAAATAAATTATATTTTAACCCAACCTTTCATTAAATTAGTGAATACCTGACAAATGGTTTCGATATCGAAATCAGTTTCCATTTTTATAATTGAGTCAATACAATTGAAACAAAAATGTTGAAGAATAACACGTTTTTAATTTAATAACAAGAAATAATAAGAGATTTAAACTCTTCTCAAAGTCTGTGTAAAGCATCACATGTTTCAAAGTACAGTAAACTCTACATATTATATACTCCTCTTATTTTTGTCTCATGGGCTAGTTCACTTTAACTGTGCCTAAATAGGAGTTCTTCTTTGTGAAAATCGTCCTGTATAATTAATTTTGAAATATTCTGAATCTGAAAATTGAATAGAATCGGCCAGGATAAATTTTTTTTGGCCAATGGCCTCAATTAAACCCGAATTTGGCATGGTCAAAGAGGTATACAAGACAAGATTTGATAGTTTCATTTTATACTTTAGTAAGATTTACATAAACTATTTACTAAAACTATCTATTAATGAACTTTTGATTGAAATTCATATCTCAAAAGGTGTTACCTCTGATTTTTAACTCAACCTTCAAATTCTATGAAAAGTAAATGAAATTATTTATTTTGTATGAATCATTTTTTCAAATCTTGCCTTATTTAGCATTTTTGATCATGCCAAATTCGGGCCTTGTTGATGCCATTGGCAAAAAATTATCCTGGCCGATTCTAGTCCATTTGCAGATTCAGAATATGCCAACATTAATTAAATCAGACCATCTTCATAAAGAACTCCTATTAAGGAAACCCAAATGAAAAGCAAACGCAAAAACTTAGTGGGATACATTGACTTCCCATGTACTATCATTTATTATACCCTATTAGTTCTCATATCTTATCAGTTACCATACTAAATCATTTGTCAACTTAATTTTTATTACAATTTCAGTTAATTTTTTAAAATTAAGTTTCAAATAATAATTTAATAATTAAAATTCCTTTAAAATAAAATAATGGTATTTTTTTATATTTATCGATTAATATATTGATACAAATTAATTTCAATTGTTAACTGCCAACCAGGCTAAATAATATTTCAACTAATTAGATATGGAAAGTCGGGATTACACAGAATTCAACTACACAGCCAAAGATCGCTGCAAAAAAATCCGCCACCCTGTCCCTGTATTATTGAAATGTTAATAATTGCTTAATTAGTAAATAATTGAGCTAATTAATGTTTCTAGTCAGCAGAAATTAACCTATATTAAATGAATATGGCTGAAAATAGCCGATTCCGATCACTATTTTCTTCCACAATTTTACCCATAACAATATCGATTTACGGATACCGTAAAATTTAAAACCTTGAATAAATATAATATATTTTTTAAATATTAAATACTAAATAATATTATATTAATAATATTTAAAAATAATACATCTGTATAAAGGTTATAAAAAGTTTGTAGATGAATTCTGTGTGAATGGGAAATTCGTAATGTAGAGAAATAAACGAAATCGTATTTTTACTTAATGTCTGAAATGAGTATAAAATTTTGCAATACTTTTGAAGTACAAGTTTTGACCTTTAATAATTGGAATACTTATATCTCGAATGGATTGTGATCAATTTATGAGCAAGCTAGTCTCAAAGTCAATCGTTGTACTAATACAGAGGTGGCCAATAGGGGTGTAACCCATCGTAAACTAAAAATACCCCCTACCACCTCCCCTCCCCCGAGGCTCAGGCGAGCGAAGCGAACCGGCCATATTTTGGGCAAATTTTAGGATTTTTATGTAATGTCGACCAAAAATCAGACATTTTTGCAAATGGTGGCTGGAAAATCCGCCATTTTGTTCTTTATTTGAAGGAATTAAGCCTTTAAACTTGCAGAATAGTCTTAAATTCCAGCGCTATTTCGTTCCACCATTTTACCCGTTCGCACACAATTCATCCACACATAATTCATCCACACATAATTCATCCACACATAATTCATCCACACATAATTTATCCACACATAATTCATCCACACACAATTCATACACAAACGGTTAGTCCTCTTCCAAGTCATTTTAATTATCTAAATTGACTTTATAGATATTGACTACAAAATTATAAGTAAAAGACTATTT
>JAQIWP010000829.1:0-19761 GCA_034695525.1 Euzetes globulus | reverse complement strand
TTGAAAGAAAATTTTAGAATATTTCCCCATTGAAATACATGGGCCGACCATAGAAAAACCATTACGAGAAACTTTCTCGAGAAACTTTCTAGAAAGTTTCTCAAAATAAAAAGATTATTTCTATTTGGCCATCTCTACATACGAGACAGACAGACAATTCAGTGGATAGTATGTAAAATTGTATCCGTTTTGTGTATTCTTTACTTTTTCTCCCTTTCATTAATATTCAGGAAAGGCTTCGAAACCGATTTTCCGACGAAATACTGATTACAAAGACGTGAACTCACATCTAATAAAATCGAATGACCACTTTCTCTAACGATTGATTAAATCGACCAAGTTCAACAAAGATACCAAAGAAAACTATATATACTTATAAACTTAACTTCCATTTATTTACTACATAAACCAGTTATGGCCAGTGGTGTCAGACCTTACCTCTATTTAATCTTTGAGTGCTCGAGTACATCTTAAAGAATATAAGACAAATGTGAAGACAAACATACCTTATATCACAGTATTTCCAATTTTAAAGAAATTTTGTCTCTAATTCTGTGCTTTTCATTGGTTTTGGTCCAAAAATCAGATTTATTGCAAAAGTGAAAACAAACGGTTTTTGGGAAGCCTAAAGTCAATAAGCCTGGCCATTCCTGATAAGAATCATGATGAAATTGCTTGCCTTATTCCAGACGTTAAAGCTCTTTGAACCTTGAAGTAGAAGCTTATTGGAATAACAAGGTAAATAACCGCAAGACATACATGAATATCGACACAAAACAGGAATACCGCCAACATCTGAAAGTAACTCTTTTTTATTTATGGTGAATACCCCGATAAATAAAGATCAGGGCACTTCACACAAAATAATTTATGATTAAGTTAATTCTCGACCCATTCTCTAGAATTTCTAGAATTCAATACATTATTCAACAGAAAGACTGAATGAAATCAGTTTTATATTTGAATCAAAGGAGGGACAGGCAAAAAAATGCCAGAGTATTAAAAACCTATTATGAGGCTGTGCTGCCGTCGACCATAAAATTTTCACATTCTTATCGATTTCATTTCGTATGTCTGTCCACTCGAATCAGTGCAGAAAACGTTTCTAGACTTCAACATAAGAAAAGGACAAAAAGTTTTAAAATGAGAGCAAAGATTGAGTGAAATTTTGAATTCAAAAATTTCAATATCTTTTGACCATATTTTCGAGCATTGAATTCAAAAAAGATTTTCTTTTTTTCAACTTTTTATCGAACTTTTCGATTGAAGTAAAAAATAAATGAATTTGAGAACTGAGTCCTGAAATCAAATTTATATTCCGGAACAAATCGATTTCATTTGAAAAATTATACTTTCAAATATTAATCCATTTATCATTTTATCAACAAATTTCTCAAATCATGCTAAATTTATTTTAAATAGACTTGCCAGCGACCATTTGGCTAGATAGACTAGTCCTGATCAAATACTAAGCTAGTGTTTAAATATTAATAATAACCAATAGATTGAAGTTGAATAGTTAAGCATAAATTCAAATTTGGTTAAGGTTCTCAATATACATGAAATATTTATTAATTGAAATGATTGTCCGAGTTAGAAAGTCTTTGAATTATTAAATAAATTATAAATATTCTCGAAATTCTTTTTGAGTATATAATTAAAATTCAGTCAAGATTTTAGAAACCATTTGAGTCTAGAATTGAACTGGTACTATTGATTAAATATTCAGAGGGAGTTGAAAGAAAATTATAAATAATTTATAATTGACTTAAAACAAGACTTTTCAGCGAAATCCTTATCAAATATAATAAACATTAAGAATAATTGAAAGTGTATTTCGGCTCTTTTTCCTTCTATTTTGAACTTCTTCTTCGAAGATCTCAAATCTAATAAAAGTCACGGCAAACAAAATCTCTGCGGACTTTAAGAAGTTATGAAAGAGTGTAATAATAAAGACATAAACGACTTAAGAAAATATTATTTGCTTTTTCTTTATTACTTTGGTTGTGAAATAGACATAAATTCAAATTTAAACTGAGAGGAAGAAAATTCATATAATTTTTTTCGTCAGAATAGTAGAAGAGTAGAAAAAATCTATTTTCTATGTCCGGGAGAATTGATTTTCCATAGAAAAGGATATGAATCGAAAAAATTGTTTTTCATTTTGGTAGATATTATTTTTTCCGACAGGGTCTTATAGCTGGCCTTAGCTCCAGTTTAAATAGAGAGAAACAATAAGAAAAATTGTGAAAAAGTAATTGGTTTTCATTTTGAGTATAAATACCCCATCGGTTGCAAACACGAAAACAATTTCAAATAAAATAATAATAATAAGAATTATTTTGTTTTTTATATATTCAATGAAAGATATAAATACTGAAAAATAGAAGAAAATCTAAAGAAAAGTCTGAAGCGATTTACCATCAAATTTTGTTTTCAAGCAATAATTGTGTTTTTTATGTTGTTTGTAATGCATTCTCACTGACTATTCTTATTCATTTTATATTACAAATCAATAATTGAAACAAACATTTCAATTGAGTTACATAACTCTCTTATCTAATATTGATTTTGAAATTCAAATCGATTTCAAATAAAGAATAGATATATTGATATAAATAAGAATTGAATATAGACTTCAATGTGTGAAATGACAGTCACTTTATTTTATTTTTCTACCCAGTAATTTCGTCTTGAAGTTGAAATTCTAGGAAAACTCAAACATAGTTCGAAAATTTGTTAATTTTTATTTTTATTTTCTTTGATGGAATTGAATTTGAAATGAAAAGAAAATTTGATGTTTGACAACAAATATCTCTTCAAAACTCTTATAACTCTGGGAATAGTCAACAAATAAAAGTTGTATTTCTATTGAATTTGACAGAAAAAAAGTTAAAAATATTGAATGATTTCAATTTTACTGTAGAATCTCATTTGGCTCCAGCATAATCTTAAAAGTAAACTCTAAGATTACTTTAAATGAGTCAGCCCGAAAGCATGCTTTCCCTCAAAACAAACAAACATTAAATTTAAAAACTTTTTGCTTCAATCACAAGGAATTAAATTTTGAATTTAAACCATTTCGGTATAAATCTTAATGTTATGTTTAGTTTAAGTAATTCTTGGAAAGATTTCACATTCAATTGAGTGAATAGTTTAAATAAATTTGTATAAATTCACATTTTGAATTCATGGCACGCTTTCTATCCTAGAGAAAGTAAATAAAATATTAGTGAAGGAAATTTAATTCTTAAAATAAAACTTTAATTGAAGGAAAATTTAAAAAATCGAAGCACTCAGAAAAAGCTCAAATACTTATAAGTTATAAGTTATAACTTATAAATGTTTGGTATTTTCAATAATGTTTCTTGAATTCTAAATAAAGTCATTTGCAAATTAAAATAGATTGAATTGCTAGTGATCAAACAAAATGTCATATTCGAGCTAAATGCCTATTATATTCCTTGTGCATCTCTGACAAAAAAAAAGTTTGTTTTCAAAGCTGTTATTCGCACAGTTATTGAATTGGTCTTCGAGGAAACGACATATTTTGACGGATAATTGAAAAAATATTTTCTGAAACACGAAATTTGATGAAAAAAAATTTCTAATAAGTTGTGATTTCTTTTCTAATGTGACAATAATTTTGTTTCTTCTCTAAAAATAAAACCATTTGACGATCAAAAGCATAACTTAATCGTTAAAAATCAATGAAAAGAGAGAGAGAGAGAGAGAGAGAGAGAGAGAGAGAGTCTAGAAAACATTGGAAACAGATGACAGACAGTTTGTATCTGAGAAATATGAGCTCGAATTCCAGTGAAATACTCATTGAAAAATTTTTAACGAAAAAACTTTGTTCTGTTGACAACACAACAGATATAATGATTTTGAAAATGAGAAGAAAAAAAACTGTCAAATAAAAAATATAAAAATACATCTCATATGTCATCTGATGTTAGAAACAGAGAGGAGGAGAGAAAATCCAGAGACTTCGCCGACGACTTGTCTCTGCCTTAAATATGATTTTGACTAAATTGGTCAAATTTTTAATCAAGCAGAAGTTGACAGCTCAGGTTTACCCAATCAGATTTTATTTAGGCTGCTCAACTTTTCCATTTATCATTAAAATCAGGGCTGATAAAGTGGGCATAGCCTGAGTACACCCCAAATTTTCGAGCTTGGCCAGACCTACTAAGCATCCGGCGTGCAAAGTCACATTTTTATTAATTTGTGGTAAAAATACATTTTTTTCTTAGACCCTCTTAACAATTTAGTTAAAAAAATATTCTTCCAAATATTCCACTAATTTAATCCCCCTGATGTCTACTTAAAATATACCCTAACTAGGATACTAGGAGACCAATTTATTAAATTGTTATGATAGACTCTAATTTATAAAATAATCTACCTAAATTAGTTGAAAGAAAAATCTTGTATTCATTTACGAAGCAATTACTTGTTATCCTTTTTCTTGGCATTTCAGTATTAATGACTAATCACAAAAACATGACATTAATCCGACTTTTCTTTTTCTTAAGCCCTATGAAGAAAAATAATAGACTTGTAATAGACTTGTCTCACAGTCTTTAATCACACCATTGATTGGAAAACAAAAAATAATTGTGTTTTTTAAAATACAAGATTTAAATAACTAAAAGAATTATTTTTAAACAATGACTAAAATTAGAATGGCCACGATTCTCATTGATTTATACTCTGCTCCTGGTTGATAGTTTTTAATTACATGAAACTCCTGGTTTATTATTTTTCTAATATAGAAGCTTATGCTTTATTTATGGTTTGAAAATCAATGCCTGTCACATGAAACTACTTGATTTCTTTTTAATGTCTCCTTGATCTTATTGATCTTGCCATAATAACTGAAAGACCGATAATATTTGAAATAATATCCCTGATATTATATCCGAAGCGAATTGGAATAAAGAGTAAAATAGTGAATATAAGCTCAAGGATGTGACAGTAGTGTACGATCATTAACTCATACTTGCTCAGCTCAATAACTATTAAATTTGGGATTCAATATTTATACTGTTCAGTGATTCATTGAATGTCCCTGAAACTTTTTGTTCAATGTAAAATCCGAAGCCTACTCAAACTGGAAATCCTGGCCATCTCAGATTTACTTGCTATTAATGAATGACTGTTATATTGAGCGCAAAAACAGTGAATCGTTTACATAAAAGAAAAGCTAATAAGTGAAGAGCTGTTCCGATATGTTCTTCACAAATAAGTACAACCAGAATAAGAATCAAAAGAGCAATAAGACTGTCATTTTGTATTTGAAGTGAACAGAAATATAACATTTATTCGTCTGATGTCTGGTATTTGGCAATCGAGAGCCAAATAAAAGTGTATTATATTAAGGATAAGACTAATGCCATCGATGGCTGAGCTCTCAATCGTCAAGTGAGCCCTGGAGAAGCGAAAATCAATTTTTTTCCTTGGCATATCTAATAGTTTTGGCTTTTACTATGTGTTATTCTATAACTTGAAATGTTTTGAGTGAAAGCCTAAATACCAAGAGAAAATTAGTCGATTAATGAAATCTGAATTAAAGAGCATTTTTTCTAACTATGTTGGTGCACCTAAAAGTTCGAAACCTTCAAAATATAAGCTTGTAAAATTGTTTTGTTTGTAAATTCATTCAGTGTTTGTAACAAACTTTGCGTCACAAAGTAATCCTAATTCTTCTCCAAACTTATTGAATGTCACAATCTTTAAATATTAGTCAAAGCAAGATTAAAAGAAACACGTTCCTTTCAACACAATTAAAGCTACAATTCTAAAACTTCCCATTTTTGGACATCGGGTAGCTGGATGTTCTCAATCAAAGCTATCTAGATAATTTTGATTCCATGTCAGCTTTCTAAACATATGAATAGTCACGCGACCAAATTGCGCCCCACATAGTAAGTATAGACTCCAAAAAGATAAATAATTTATTGTACACTCTTTCATAGAACACTTGACATTAACCAAAAGTTATTTGTATTGCAGTTTTAGTTATTTCATTATTTATTCGAAGAGTGGTATGCATTTTCTGCCTTGTCTATTTTTTATTAGTTAGCTATTAGATCTTGATTAATTTTCCATTTATTCCGGGTGACAATTCATGTTATATTGAATATTTTTACATCGATAATAATTTATAAAAATAAGAAAATTAGACGATTCAGATTGAATCAAACATTTTACATAAATTCTGTGCTTTTCTAACAGCACTTTACAAATAGCACTGAAAAGTCATTATTTGGAGAAAAAAACTTTTCTGACATTTTCTGAAAAACATTTTTAGATTAATGTTTTTCATCATATGATTCATCGAATAAATGATTAAACTCTTAAAAAGCCAGGCTTTCAGTGTGTATATCACTGAAAAGTAGATCCCTTGTCCAATCCCATTGAGAACACGATTATAGTTATGACTATTATTTAATTTAATTTCAAACAAAATTAAATCTTTGGCCCGACTTTCATATATCAAACAGTTTTGTGTTAGAGGTATTCAAAATGAAATATTAGTCTAAAAACTAATTTATCAAAAGAATTGCCGACAAATTCTGTGATTACTTTAAACTATTATCTCTTCTATTCTTTCGGAAAGAAAATTCTATTATAGGCAGAGTTGGGTCACTTTGGGATGACTTCGAGCATAATTAGTCAAACTTTCTCCCTCTATACACAACTTTAGAATAATTGCTTAGTTTCTCAAAAAAATGGCTTGAAATTAATGACTTTATTTTTCTAAAAGTTAATTAATTACCAAAATTTTGTGCCTTTAGTAAAAAAAGCTGTAAAATATTCTTTAGACTAATCTTTGGTTTTTTTTTTGCTTTGAAACTAAACAATGCGTAAAATAGAGACTTGTTTAGTACTGGAATCCAGTTATTTTGAGACAACTGATTCTTTAATCATCAGGAAGAGGAGGGACTCTAATAAATGAAGTAGCTAATCTATTATAAAGCTCATAAGCATTTTCACCTCACTCATAAAAAAAATTGATCATCTAGAGCATATCTGGGCAATGGGCTCTAGCGAAATTAACTCCTAAATTGTGGTATAATCCAAAATATGTAACAAAATGAAATTTTAGAATTTAGTGAAAAGCAAGAGAGTTTAATATAGAATTAGTAAAGTTCAGACCATCAAGTTAAGCTTTGTCAATATTTTTTCTATTCATTCTGTTGAATTATTCATGTTAAAGCATCAGGATCATTAATTTTATTTCTGAGATTCAACTTATAATACCTAAAAAATGAGTTTTATAATGAAGTGTTACTATTTTATATGCAACATAATGAGTTGCCCAGATATAATTTAGAGTCTAGACAGCCAAAACTAATTCTTTCTTGCTACTTGGAATTTTATTATCAATTTAATTCTGAATTAATAGAATATTCAATGAGACATATGTGCAATGACTTGTAATCGTTATATGAAAATAATAATGATAATAATCAGTATGACCACCTCTGTCTGAGCAAATCAAAGAAATAGTAAGGTAAAATCCAGGACATTCCAGGCAAAATGTTTATTTCGATGCGATTTCAATGCAAACCATTTGAATTTAAATGAATATTTTAAATTTTGAAGTTTGTTACAGTTAGCAATGTATTCGTCGATATCTTGGCAGGGTATTCTTGTTCGCCAATCCTTGAATTCATAATTTTTTTATGTAATTGTCCTTGTAATTTAAATTGCTAAATCCAAGACAATGTAAGTACAATCCAGAACTCTGGTACTCTTAAACCTCTCAAATCAAGGATAATCCTGGACAATCAAGGACGGTTGGTCACACTAATAGTAATGAGTCATTGCATATATACCTCATTGTATTTATTCAAAATTAATGAAACTATTCAGTAGAAAGAAAAAATCCGCTTAAGCTGTTTAGTTGATAAAGTTTTTGTAGAGCAAGGTGAAAATACTTAAAACTTCCTTAGCAAACTAGCTATTTGCACTGTAATTGCAAAGCAAAATTTGAATCAGTTCAATCAATTTCCCAATAGATAATTCCTTGCTGATTGTGAAATAAAGCTTTAATCTGGTCATTATTTTTCCCCTACAACAAAAATAAAATGAAGAAAACAAGTTGAGTGAATAGCGAGATGAGCACAGAATTGCATATAAATCAGGTCTTGATGTCAGTGCGAGAGTGTGCGACACATCACAACATTTACATAATTAACTATTTATTAAATTTTGCGTAAAATTCCTTTACTTTCTCTTTGAGGAAAAACAGTCTGTGCTTTATTTTTATGTATTGTTAAAAAGCTAATCCTCTTATGAATAAAAATGTCAGTAAAGTTAGTCTAGCGTTCACTCAGCTATTTACTTTTTCTATGGTTCAGGAATTGAGTCAAGAAGAGAAAAGCGAAACAAAAAAAATTCTCTCTTATTAAGTCATTAATTATAATTTATTATTAATAATATAAAACTCTTGCAACTAAAGACTGTTACGAAACGACTGTCCCTTTCTTATGAATAAAGAAAAAGGAGTTTGTGTTTCTCTGAGCACATTATTATTCTAAGTCTATAACTGTCCGGAAATTCTGTATTACAGCGGCGGAAGTCAGTTGTCATAAGTAAAAGAAATTCTGGATCCACACAATTAATCTTCATATTGGAATTGGCACACATTAGATAGCAATCATAACTAGCAGACCAGTGCTCAGCACAGGCAACATTGGCCAATGGATTATTCAAGGGAATAATAAGAACAAAACTACTAGTTGTGCATAAAAACAATATACATTTGTATGAGTGCGTTGGGTACTGGTAGCTATGCGGGGCACTGGTAGGGGATGGCACTGACTATGGTATAAGTTATAGTGTATTTGCGATAATAATCATTTATCACAAGAAAACTAGTAGTGATGGTTGTGATTGTCTGACCAGAACAAAAAAGAATGAGCAAAAAAAAGAACAAGAAGCTTATATGGGTAGAACCACTAGTTTGCCGTTCATAGCACTGGGCAGACAACTCAGTCCATTATCTTATTTGAAATAATAGAGTTGTATAGACGTAGATCTTGCGATGCATTTGTGCTCTCATTTAATGTTTAGCTGTCATTACAGTTATTATCGACTCAACAGAAAAATAACAGAATATGAGTAATGAAAACCAATGGATATTGTCTTCTGTCTGTTTTGTTGGCCACCAAAGAAAGCCAGTGCTATTGACAGGGATGCCTACAGGAAGACACAGTTACGTACAATTCGATTACAAATACATAAATGATTTAAGCAATCAACAAATCCATTCAGTTCATTGATCATGCTTAATTGATGAATGGCTCATGATTAGAATTGGAAAATAAAAGCTTAATTGAATATATCTTGGTGCTTAAAGATCAGGCAAAAGATAAAATTACGAAATAAACCTTCAATATTATTGATAAAACTATGAGATACCAATACAGCACTTACAAGGGGTCGGCCAGAGATTGCGTGAGAGTCATCTCGAAAGCAAAACAATCAGTTTATTTGATTGTTTACCAAAATTGATTGTAAATAATGTGATACAAAAAAAAGTTTTTTTCATTCTCTATAAAGGAAAACAATTTAGAGACACAAATACCTGTATTACTGATAAATAAGCAAGGCTTATCTGAAAGCTATGCTATAAATACCAAAATCTAAGTTCGTCATTATTAACATAATACTTAGCTGTAAGTTATTATGATGATCTTCCATTTATATGTTAGGTAAATAAAAAACAATGTGACTTACTAGGTTAATCAGAAACAATTTTAAGCTTGAAAGCACGTTCAAACAAAAAGGATAATTGTTTTTGGATTTATCGAGAAAAGAATTTGTTCAAAATTAGCTAAATAATTTTGTTTGCACTAATTCAGTGAAAATTAAGTGAAATAATATTTAGTGAATTGTAGCATCTAGTCTATTATTTTCAAATACTTTTAGTTATTTAGCAAGATCAAAATTTGAATTTTTTAATCAATTAATTGATTTTTGTCTAAGCCAATTAAATGTATTGGCCTTCCATAATTTCTGTAACATCTGCCGCCATTTTTTAGACAATGGGAGGTCCGTATTAAAGCATTTTATAGGCCTTCCATTGACTAGAAAATTTCTAACTCAATATTAATAATTTCTAGAAATATTCATTGAAATATTTCTTCAAAAAAGATTCTTTCTTTGCGACAACCCTACTTTGGAAGTAAACATGTTACTAGTCTATGTCGATTTTTGGCTTTAAATGGATTAAAGTTTAAGAATTGTTTTGAACGGAACATGCTTCTTTCAATTTTTTATTGAATAATATTTTGATAAAAACATAAACTTGTCTTGAAATCATTGTTTTGATTTGAAATTTATTCAGTTTTAGTAGTAAACTATATGCTACACAATATATTCAATTTTTTTCAAACTGAGTGTTTCAAACTTTAAAACTAAGCTCACCTTACTTACTAGCAAAAGAAAGACGGATCGTAAAGACCACGCTCTTTATTCTAAACATTTCTGTCTTAAACGTTGAAATTTTGAATTAAAAACTCAAATAAGAATTAAATTTTATTTACTCAACGAATACATTCTAATTGAATGCAAGCCTTTAGGTAACTGTCTTTCGAACAGAATTAGCTGTAACCCGGGGCTAATTAATAAAATAGACAATATAATATTATCTCAACTTCATTAAATTACTCTCATAAATAAATAAAGAGTGAAAGTAAAATTTATGCTCCACCAAATTCAATTGATTAACTTAGAGCTAAATTATTTCAAAGAATATTCAATTAGAGTTTCGTTTAAAAAGAAAATATCAACTAGGTTAGTGCTAATATAAAGAAAATACTCATGTCTGCTAAATATATAATATTTGAGAGCATCCAAAGACGACTATTGAATGAATGATAATGTTAAAACTACTTGTTCAAATTAAATTGTAAGATGAAGCAAACAATATACATACTTTTCAAGAGAATTTAAAATTAAATACAAACAATTATTCTGGAAGTGCTATAAAATGACAATAACAGCAATTTCCATAAAAATTAAATAGATTAACACATCCTGTAACACATATTGTAAAACTTACCTATTTTCTTCTTTTATCAAAAACCCTTAAAATAAGTGATGGAAGTAAAAGAAGAAAAAAGTTAGCAATATACTTCAAAAATGTGCTATGATCGTATTGAGACTTAAAAATCGTCATCACAATTTTTGGTTTAAATAAACCAATGTCTTTTTTATTTGACTCAATTACTTAAGAAATATTCAAGAATATTTGAGGACTACAAACTCAATAAATGAAAAGTTTTTAAAAATAACAAATGAATAATATAATAGATTATTATTGAAAATGTTGAAAAATTCATTTGATTTTATTGTATTATGTTTTTTTGTGACAGTTACTCTGACTTGTTACAATAAATGAGTTCAATTGTTTTCTGGGTGTTTTTCTTTAAAAATCGTTTATTTGATGACAAAATAGAGAAACAAAATAAAACACTTAATGAAATTATTTCCAAAAATAACTCTTTTTTATCAAACCTATGACTTTAGAAACTTTTGGAAATTTGTTGTAAAATAAATTGTTTATCATTTGTAGGGAAAAAATGATTTATTTCTATACATTATATCAAAATCCATTATTTTAAATGTATTCAAATATTGCTTGAATAAAATATAGTTTAGTTGCGAAGCATTGTCTTTGAAGTCATCGGAAACATGAAAAGCAAAACCCTATTTCATAAGAAGTTTAAAGTAATAAAATTTGAGAAAAGGCACATTTGTTTCAATAAAAGCTAGTCTGAAATCTTGGATGAAAATTGTCAGCCGACAACTTTTAAATTCATGTCTCTGTTTTCTTAAAGTCTTTCTTCTGCACAAAACATTTATTCAATAAGTGAAGGAATAAATTTTTCACCTGAAATAAAGTCTTGTATTCGTGACTTACAACACATCCAACACTTAAGCCAATAATCGACTCCTTTAATACTCCAAAGAAGTGTTCATTTTTGAAAGCGTCTCTCTCTCTCTCTCTCTCCCTCCCTCTCCCGAAATAAGACACTTTTGTGTCAAAACAATCGATTCAATGAAGCGCTAAGTTTTTATTACTTCGTTTCAATTTAAGCCATTTCTCTCTATTCTATTGGTCTTAATGGTAGCCATTCCTTTGTGAAAAGATTTATGGATTGAGCTTTGATTCTCCCATTGATAACAACAGAGATGGCCAATAGGGGTCTGTATTTCGTTTCCCCCTGTAAACTGAAAATACCCCCTCGCGGCTCAGGAATGTGAAGCGATCCTACATTTTTTGGATAAATTTTAGTGTTCTTTGGCTATGTCTGTCAAAAATTGCACATTTTTATAAATGGCTGCCAAAAATCAACAATTTTGTTCATTATTTTAAGGAATTTAGCCTTTAAAATTATAATTCGGTCGGCCATTTTGCCCTCTCCCATACCCCCAGCATTCTTGACAAAATACCCCCTAAAACTTTTTGATTTGTCATCTCTGTATAAGAAATACTGAAAAATGTTTAGTTGTTGACAAGAATCAGAGATTTTTAAGTCACAGAACTCTTAATATATAATTAAAAACAAAATCTCAGCACAAATACACTTCTGCTCTTATATAACGTCCATTTATTTTAGTGGCTTCAACATTTTAGATTACTAGATGTTATTCTAGACTTGTCTAGGTTTCTATAAATGTTATCAGACTAATTCTTAGTGTCTTTAAATTTTTGATAAGATTCTATTTGACCTTATTCTGACCAAATACGATAAATTTGATCCATAACTAAGTCTATATAAGAGAAAAGACAATCAAAATCACTTCAATTTCATTTGTTTTCACAATTCTCTTGTGGGCCAAACAAATGATTATTTTTTCAGTTGTTTATTTGCGTCTCAAGACTTGATTCAATTGACAAGAAAACCAATAAATAGTGAGACAAAAGCAATCAATTCTCTGATTATATTCGCATTTAATTAATTGAAGGCCAATAAGATGTTCAACAAAACCAAAAATAAGTTTTAAGCAAGCAATTAATTTAAAAACTAATGAATCAAAAATTTTTAGATTCACTATTTATTTTTCAACAATAGTTGCACTTGGTTAACAATATGTATGGCGAAGAAAAAGAAAATTTTCATTTTATTATAGAAAACAGATGTCATTCTTCCTAATAATGATTTATGAGTAGTCTCTCAATAAGTCTTTATTCAAATCCGTTTCAATTGGTTTTCTCTCTTTTGCTTAAATAAAACGATTGTTCGCCAAATGGAAAATACTTGTCAGCAATGAAAATGTATTTATTTAATGACAGAAACATTTTCAAACAGTTTATACATAAAGTAATTATAACTATATTTCGTTTGACATTTAGAGAAACTATAGTTCAAAAAATGAATTTGAAAACATTTAGATTCAAAAAAGGGATAAAAAGTTTTCATTAAAAACTATAGAATATTCTGGAATTTTCACCTGAATCTTGGCCTGATTTTCAAGGAAAATAAGAAAAAAGAAACCTAATGTTATCTTAATTATTACCTTTCCGACAACTATGGGTTTAAGTCAATCCTTACAGAGTCCCTGGATATTAATCATTGAATAATGTTTGCATATAAAGCACTTATAGAGAAGGTCTGTGCCAAACAACTGGAGATAGCAGTAGATTAGTAAACACTCGACACGAGATACTAATGTTCTCTTAGCACTCGACTACTCTTAGCTCAAAGCTGTAGTGATGGACAGCCCCTCTATTCCAGACAACTATGCAATAACTCATTGAAGCGTTTATCAGTGATTTTGATGAAACCAGGGATGGCTAAAGAGGGATATTTTTAGATCCGTCTCCCAATGACAATGAAATTTGACAAACTTTTAACTAAATTTTGTCAAATTTCCGCCATTTTATTTCTTATTTTTAAAACCCTTTTTACTTGAAATACAATAATAACTTTAAGGCTAGCTTGGTCAGTTACAAACTGTGGACATTGAAACACAAGATAATAATAGCTTAATTAGAACTTAATTTAGCTAATTTGAACTTGAAATTACCAGATTTAAATTCAATTTAACACAAATTGTTATTTTTTATACCATTTTTAATATAACTTAACTCTCTAGGTTATTTCTGAAACCTCTTCTTCTGTAAACTGCTAAGCTTGCTAAACTTGCGTCATTGACCACCTTGGATAAAACAATATTTTATTCACAAAGTTATAAATGCAAGAAACAGTGCATTATATGACAGCGACTTCTTTATTAAATAAGTGGACATGATAATTAGGATTCGGGTAATAATGCAAATTCATTGAAATCTTTCGGTTTATATCCCATTTCTAATCGGTTAACCTTTTCTCGAAATCTATTGAAAGCTATTCAGAGACCGACTGATAAGAAATAGCAGAATAAAGGTATTTCTGTCCGTTCAGTCCTTTGGGAACTTCAGACCGAAAAGCGAATATTGAAAGCAAATTATACGAATTTATGGATGAATTCAAGAATCAAAGAAAATATATTCTTGGAAATAGTCTAATATACATCACTAACAATAGAACCAATCGATTGCTTCAATCGATTCTTTGGCATTGGTTTCACTTCGCGATAAATCAGTTGTGTTTGGCTTCAGGTCTGCTCTCAGTCTTGAATTACAATTATTTCCTTTCTATAGCTTAAATGAAAACAAGTTCGCAACGACTACTACTAAACGACCATAACTACTATTAAGTACATTTGAAATATATATTTGGTTAAGAATTATAATAATATAAGCAATAAATTTCAATTTAATTTGAATTTATAACTTCAATCACAATTCACTAAATTCAACCAAGTTGTATGTCTAGATATTGTGATAAAAACAGACAATTTGAATAAATTTCAAAAATCTTTAGAAACTTAGTTAACTGTAGAATAAAGAATAAAAATGTCTGAATCCAACACGAAACTTGATACTTTTTCAGAAGTTTAAATCTTCAGGTTAATCAAGTCTTATTGTTTTACAGCCAATCCTTAAGCTTCGCTTACCTTTAAAAATAAAAACAAAAACATTTGTATAAATTGAAAGGTCATTGAAAATCCAGACGCAGTAGTAATCTGTAAAAATACTGTTCTTACCTCTCATTTAAAATTACATTTAATTTTTATTCAGTTTTTAGTCAAATAAATCAGTTGTGGATCAACAGAACTGTTTTAATTGTAATTACTAATTACCTCAATGGCTGACTGGCCTTCGAGTGCAGGCAATGTAACTATTATTTCAAGTCTTATCAATAGACAATTGTTAAAAGTTACATGTATTTATGATAGTTTTTATAGTTTTTGAAAATAGACAATTAGACAATCAGTCTTTCATTTTAAGAATATAATTTCTCCCTAATTTTTGGGCATATTTATGCTACAAAATACTAAGAAAAATCCATAAAAATTAAGGAAATTTGAAATTTTTCTCATTTTATCAAATTCACAATGGTGTGGGCCCTCAGTTTAAACGCCTATTAATTCATATATACTCCTATTAATTCATTCCACATTCAATTCCACAGGAATATATTGTGCAGCCTACGATTGGATAGGAGAGGAAATGGAGAGGGAGAAAGGGAGAGAGAAGGAGGGAGAGAGAGAGGGGAGAGAGAGAGAGATGTATTCTACATTAAAGTCACCTTAAAGTTGATAAGTTTTGCTTCAATAGATTTTGTAATAAAAAAAGAATTTATATGAACTTGTCATTCAAGAAAAGTCAATTATTTCGTTTGATACAAACGCAATGTCTGATTCTTGGAAATGGGTTTTTTCAATCACGTCTTTATAGTTATTCTTTACAAGAATCACAAAAATAGTAATTTAATTCATTTTCAACAATCAGACAATTTTTTCCATCAATTTTAATTCGATTCATTTAATTTTTTTTTCAAAATATTCTATTCCAATTTGCCATAGATTTGTTGTCTTGTTACTATTTTTTCAACTTGCCTGCTAGAAAAGAATATAGTTTAACAAAAGAATATAGCTCTTTCAATAAGAAAAAGCATAAAGGATCTTTTTAATAAAATTTTTTAAAAGTTATTAGAATATTCTTGTATACAATGAAATTTAAAAGTTTCAATAGATTAAGATTAATGTATGATTTTCAAAAACGGTTATCTTGCATGTCTTGCTAGCATTCAGTTTGCTTACGCAATAATCGACGGACTATTTTTAACATAATTGATGTTCCCGAGTATTTTTCCCCAAAGCAGAAAAAGTTGTAGTTCATAGAAAATTGAAATTTTGTTTTATTGAATATCTTTTGCATATATGAGAACATGAATTCTCAATCGACTCAAAACAAGAAATAACTTTTAAAAAATTGTTTTCATCGCTTCGCAAAAAAGCAAATTCACTTTAAGTCTTCCGATTTTTTTTTCAAAACAATTTCAAAGATTACTTGAGAAGATTTTCACATTTCTTCAAAATTGCACAAAAAAATTATTGGAAAGGAAAAATTATTGAGCAAATTCTTATTTGGCAAAAGAAGACAGCTAAAAGTTTTATGGCCAAAAGGGTAGAGCACTAATACCTCTTCAGTTCAGATGACGAGTGGTCTTCTTCTTGGAAGTGGTGTTTGTTAGCCAGTGATCGAACGAAAAGATTTTTCTGTCATTATTTTTAAACAATTCTTCGGAGAATTGGATGAAAAGGAGACCGAAAACAACGTCTTTCATAGTTTTTTTGTCATAACAGATGACTTTATCAAACAATGAGAACGGGTTTTGTTGTGAAGAATAGATGACAGACATAATGGCATTTTATAATAGCATTAATGTCACGTCCACTACAGATATGGCCCGCAATAAAACTCAGGTCACAACAAATCATCTGAAAGTTCATTCAATTTTTGCTGAGCATTCTTATAAAAAATAAACAAGAACCATTTATCTGGAATCATTCATCTTGTTAAATCCATCTTCAATAGTATAAAAGGAAAATGGTCAAAATCAGATTATCAATCGTGGTAGGTGTACTAGCAAACTATTGGCAAACATTTGTATTAATCAGTATTGTGAAATAGAATGATTAAGTTACTTTTTACTTTGTGGCTAAATGACAGTTATCCAAGTTGGTTGTTGTTGTCACTTGATAAATCTAATTGATTATCAATAATCAAGTAATGGCTTCTTGGAACTTCCATTTAAGCAGGTAATTTGTTGTTGGATAATTGTAGGATGATATTTAGGATCAGAATCTCAGTTCGAGTGCGGGTAAGATAACAAATAACCTGCAAATTATATTCAATGGCATAACAAATATTGAGTTTGCATTTGAATAAATGCGAATAAAAACAATTTTGTCAATTTGTGTTAAGCCACTTTTGTTACGATAATTGTATCAATAAATTTACGGCTGATTTGAAATGGAGAAGTTAAATTTGACACAGACCAGAGGTTATCAAGGTATAGCAAAAAGTATAATCTTTTTTCCGAACAACCGGTTGGCTTATCCTGGAAGTGTGGGAGCAGTTCAAAACTTATTTAATTCCACAATCTCATCAGGAGAGTAAATGAAGAATAAAACCTGTAAATCATATTTTATTGAACATCAGCTAGCTTATACAGGAAAGTAGTTTTTCCGTAAGCGATTAGCCTGCCTTCTGTTGCTTTCTAAATTGTTAATTTAGTAAACCATGCTTAACTGTTGGCAATTTCCAGAAAGGATTAAATTCGTCTTATATGAGACCAGACATCATAATGACATTCCCCTTTTTATAAAGCTCTGACCAACTCTAATCAATTTCTAACAGACCAAGTTAAGCCAACTTTCCAAAAGACATCAATTTTTATTTATGAATAATTATCAGTGATTATAAATTGATTATTTCAAAACTCAACAATGGAGAAGGTAAAAACAGAGAATATTATTTAATTTTATGAAATTCAACTGAGCTTGCATAAATTAAAGAGATTCAGACAAGTTTTATAATTCTGTCAAAACACTAAATTTAAGCAAAATCTGAACAAATAATTGTTTCATTTTACAAATGAGATTCACGAAATTAATTACCAAAATAAACAGCTGAAAATGTGTTGAATTAAAAACTCACTTGAAACTTGTCTAGATGACAATGCTAAATATTTAATTAAATACTTGAAGACAACAGCACTTCAAACTTGCATGTGCTCAGAAACAGACATCTCTCTAATTGTTGCCAAACTTTCTGAAATCATTGCTGAATAATATTCTTGAAATTTTCAAAACATTTTCAAATATAGTAAAATCAAATTCGGAAGAAAGAGAAGAAGAAGTTCAACACTTTATCAAAATTATATGAAATATTTTCGTTGAATCCCAAATAAAATAACACACAAATGCACTGGAAATGACACTTTCTTGTATGAAAAGCTGTTTTTGATGAATAGTTTTCCAGATTTTTTTTCTCGTATTATTCCTTTTATTATATTCAATAAAATGCTATATATTTTAAAACGAATAATAAAAAAGTCGAATAAATTATGAATTAGATATTTTAGTTCAGCAGAAACATGAGATTACAATTCTTTCTATTATTAAAATATCACCCTGTTCTTAATCGTTAGTAGATTTTTTTCTGTGTATAGTCACAAATATTTTCTCAAACAATTGACAGATTTTGATTTGTTTAAGTTATTCACACAAAAAAAAATCACTAACTGATGCTTATTCCTCATCACTTGCTTGTTAAAAGGATTTATCAGGATGAATTTCACGTAAAAAACATTTGAATCTTATGTTAATTTTATCAAGTTAAATCTTTAGGTCGAATTCGTAGCTCTATCTATAGTTCGTTAAAATCCGGATTTTATAGAATAATAAAAATATATAAAAAAGATTGACTCAAATAATGTATCTCATTATTCATGATAAATGATTCAAAATTTAAATAAAAATCTCAACGAAATTACTTTTGGCATTAAAAGTGGAAAAACGGATCATTTCTTAAAGAAAATCGGTTCTAAACTCAAATAAAAACAAAATTGAGGTCAATTTATTCGGAAAAAATAATTTCAATACAATTGAAGTTTGAAACTCAAATCAAATAACAAATAACAATTGCTTTTGATTAAAAAATGCCAAAACTTTAAGGGCTTTAAGGCTTGAGCTTTGGAATTACCGAATATTTTATGAAAGTTTTTCAGTTAAATAATAGAAATATTTAGAAAAAAGACGAAACAAAAAGCAAAAGCGATTCATCACTAAAACAATTTTCTTTATAGGACTTAGAAATCTTGTTCTGGTTATCAGAAGACGAATGAGAGATAACTTTCATTATTTGATTGATTACAGCAATGACTCAATTGATGGCAAAGACAATCAATTGAAGCCATTGTTTTTCAAATCAAAACTCTTTCAGATAAATTGAATTAATTGTCAAATATATTGAATTTTTTATTCTGCCATTAATTGTCTCAAATTGAAAAGTTTTTTTATTCATTTTTTTTCAAATTTTTTTAAAAATTTCAAATTACTTAATAATAATTTATTTATTTTTAAATCGTTTAATTTTACAAATTTAACTAAATTTAAAACATTATCTTAAATTAAATTTAATTAAATTTCTTATAAAGTATTTCTAAAAATTGTTTTACTTCTTATAGAAATTCGGAATCTTATAAACAGCTATTAATTATGAATATATGAACAAAATTTTAAAATAATAATATTTCCATATTTCTCTGTTGTAGTAAACTTCATCCTCTGGCGCATCATTTAACATTAGTTTCTATGGGATTTACAGCAAAACCTATGGGC
>JAQIWP010000828.1:0-19763 GCA_034695525.1 Euzetes globulus | reverse complement strand
CCCTGACGTCGCGAATACTTTTTATGTCATCACTTCCGTGGATTGGCCTCAAAATTGTCTATTTTTTCAAACATTCAGTCAAATAAAAATTAGTTCAAAATTCAAAACCAAACTCATCAGTGAAAATGCAATTTATTTTGCAATTAAAATATAATTGTCTTTCAAATGATTAAACATTTATTGGAATTGAAATATAGAATCGGTTTATAATTGGAATAGAAATCAATAAACATTTAAACCATAATTGAAGTGAATTTTGTTCGCAAAATGTGATGAATTGGACAACAAATCCTTTGGAATATAATTTACATTTGAATTGATTGAACAGAAAAAACAATTTATAATACAATTTGCAAATGATTTTAGTCGTGACTAACATTCAAAGTGTTGCAAAAATATCTCAAAAATAATAATAATATAAAATAAACATATTTTTAGACTATTTTCGTTTTTGATTGTTATTCGAAGTCTTAGCCTTTCGTCTCTTTTTCTCCTGAATGTTGTGTTCCCTCTGGAGGTCTGTGTCGTGGAGTTCCAGTTTGATGATGGAGTCGACGAGAAGTGTTTCGGACATAAGGCGTTCCGGAATGTTTCGCAACTTTTCCAGCGTCTCGTACATTGAGGGACAGGTCTTCTTATTGTCGTTCTTAAGTGTTTCCGACACTAAATATATTGCAGTTTTGAACACTATTTTAATGCCTAACAAAACAATTTGACATTAATTCACATTAAATCCTTGGCAAAGGACAGAATAGGGGCATACCTTCACATAAAAACATGTCCCAAAAGCGTAAAACGGAAGTCCAAGGAAGAGTTCGTGCAAATACACACATAAACCACTCGGTCATGAAGAGGATGGGCTCTATTTTCTGCTTTTCCTTTAGATTAGAAACAAATTCGCGTAAAAATCAAACGAAACGAATGAAAATAATTTTCAAACAAACCATTAGTTTGTGAGAGTTTGGAGAAAACTTCTTCAAAAATGCAAACAACATATCGCCGTGAAGTTGAATGGCCTCGAGGCCCGGCGAGAAATATCCGGGAAGGAAGTGGTCACAAATGGATACCAGTGACCAAAAAGCTTGTTCTGCGGGCATATGCATGAGTAGGACAGCTGCAATCGGCGCCTGACCCTAATCCACATCAAATAAACATAATTAATTATTAAATATTTGACTTACATTATTCTGAGCTCAAATACCTGACAGTAACCGATGTCTGGCTTTAGGATTGAAAAGGCTTTGAGGACATGGAACAGATCTAACTGTCCGCTACCGTTGCGTTTGGCGAACATTTCGTGGTTAGGGAACTGGCGGTGAAGGTCTTTCCGGATTTCGTCGACGATCTGTTCACTACCGGACTGTTCCGACAATTCTTTAAAGGCTTTTGGATGCTGTCGTATCTGATGGTGAGCGCCGCACAAATACAGCCACGCTTGGCCTCTAATCGAATGTGGAATGCCTTTGCGACACCGGTTCCGAACAGTCTTCCACCGACTATTGATGTATTTGTCCCAATTGTCTAACATTTGGATCCACTTCTTTTCTCGTTTACGGATCAGTTGAATGTCTTGTTTTTTAAGTTCTCTGGAAATCATTGAAAACAAACCATTGAATAAAGAGAACAAATGAAGACAACTCTGGACTTACGGCAAGACTTCCACTTTGTCGGAGTCGATGAAAAAGCCGTATTTATTGCAGGGTTTGGGAGACGACACCTCACTATAAATCTCACTATTTGTCTGATTATTATCACGTGATTTACGTCTTGTACTATTGTTTGGTTTACTGACTCGACTGGAATTTGAAGCACTGGTCGTATAAACGGAATTATCTGTCATAAGATTCCTATACTCATCAGACACTTGTCGTTTCAAAGCATGGCCTCTATCGCTGGTAACACTGGACTTGGAATGGGTTGACTTCGTTGGCGAACTGACATAAACCCGGCCCGCATTGCTAGCTGTGGTCGACCGGTCCTCGTCTTCGGTTGGCGACTGTCTGACAGCCAATATAAGAGGAGTCGGTGTCATAATTCGACGCCTGACCGGCGATGAGTCCAGTCTTGTAATCACTGACGTTATTGTACTCGTAGTCGAAGACATTGTTCTTCAGATTTGATCACAAATTTCAAAAACTAAGGGCTGACTATCGCTCAAAGCACTGGTAATTAGTTACGAATATCATATAAAATATAAAAAATCTAATTCACAACAAAAAACTGATTAAAACATAAAAAAAAATCTATAATTCTTTGCAAAACTTTGTGCTCCAAAAGCTCTTAATTCAGACGAAAATCGGGAGAAAAACGACAAAAACAAATCCCGAAAAACAATTTTGAACTCAAAATTCAAAAACTTCTTAATAGAAAAGTTATAAAAAACTGAAGAAAAATTGGTTCAAATCCTTTTGTTTCGACTTTGAATGTGTTTAACCGAAAAAAGCAAAGTTATAATCAAAACTAATCCTTAAATCTCTCTTAAAATTAGTAACAAAATTGTAAAATAAATTATTATTCACTAAATATATATTTCATTGTTTTCATGTAAAACATAAATAGCTTTTTTTTAAAACAATTATTAAATCTAAAGAAATATCAGAAAAAAGAGCTCAGACTTAAAGTTAAAAAAACAATTAATGAATTGAATGAAAGCTAAAAAAAGTATTTTCTTTTAATTAATGCCTCGAATGTTGAAAAAAACTTTATAAACTAGTAATGAAATGCCAGTCCTGTCGACAGAGTAACCATAAAAGAGAAAAAATTCAAATAACTTATCGGAAAAAACGAGTTTTCAATAAAGAGATCAGAAACGAGTGGAAAAAGTTTTAAAAACCAAGACTTAAGTCAAACGTAATATGAAAACAATCCCTGAAAAACACGAGAAAAATAGTTGGAATCCAAACAAAATAACAGTCTTTTTGTTGATTGAAAGGGTTTTTCGTCGAAATTAATACTAATTTATTAATAATTGAATGAAAATCCAGTTCTAGTGTTCGCTAATCATATGACTTGAGATGTGAGTCGAGGAGAGGGAGAGTTACTAATCGCCAGTGTATTGGAAATTGAGGTCAATTTGTTTACAAAGTTTTTTCACAGAAACAAAAAAATTCGCCACAAATTGAAATCCAATTAATTTGTGTGAAGAGAATACGTCTTTAAATGTGTTGAGAATGTCTTCGGATATGTCTTCAGATGTGAGAATCGGTGAACTAATACTATTGGAGTCGATGTTCCCAAAGCAGTGCGAAATCGATGACCTGGAAGTACAGACAGGGGTTAACCAACAGAACTATCAGTTAGTGTACGACAAGCAGATCACGTGCACATTCAGTGTCGACAAGCACCTGGACCTGTTCATAGCACTAGCCACCGATTATCCGAAACAGGCGGTCAGAGTGCACTGTCGGGTTATGGACGGAACTCTACCCAATTCTGTCCAGAAGTCGCTCAACGATAGTATTAACCAATTTATCAGTGATTGCAATCAGAATGACTTTGACTGCGATGTCGTAACTGTTATACAAAAAGCACACGAATTGTGGACTGATTTGGACCTCAAGACTATTGTCAGCACTAACTGTGATAACAGTTTACAAACAAATGGTATTCAAATTTCCATTTAATTGTCTATTCTTTGAGTCGAAAATGTTATGTAAAATAGCAACCAATTGAACTTTTATTGTGGGAACAGAGCCTCAGAGCTCAGTCTCTGGACAGAAACTGATCACTAAATTGACGTTAATTAGAATTAATGTTAAAATGAATGCAAACCTTAATTAGGCTTTTCTTGGCTGTCATTAAAAGCCACTCCAGAAAAGAGGTTCACATTTCAAACATAATATTAGAGTCATTTAAGTAGAAAATTGAAACCGAAATTAGATTTAAATAACTATTTATAAAAACACACAATTAATAATTCAAACAGAAATAGATTTCAAACATAAAAAACAATAAATCAATCAAAATATCAAATCTAAAAAATTCAATCAAATGTCAATCAAACAAATTATTATTATTTTAAACTCAGAATTGATTTAAATCTGAGAAAAACCGATCAAAAGTTCATAAAACTGATCAGAAAAGAGAACTGAAAAATAATGACTGACTCTTGTATTAGAAAAACAGATTATTAACGAAATCACTCTTTTGTTAAATCAAATGAATTATAAATTAATTGCAAAAAACCAGTCATTTATTTGTTAAAAACAGATAATTAACTTAAAAACAAAAAACAGTTGTCTAACAAAAACAACCTGGTTTTAATTTTGGCCTTTTCTTACAACTGAAAATCAGAATCATCTGAGAGTGGGACTGACGAAGGTCTGTCCCGGTACTGGATATACTCCCACCACATAAAGTCAACGAAGAAGCGACAAATGATCATCGATTTGGCACAAGAGTTGCGTCTTAATGGATTCACATGTGTCGGGAAACCCGGTATTTAATCATTACTATTAACTAGCAATCGATTAACACAATGCAAGAGCTTCTGAAGCGTAAACACAATCAGAGTCTGAAAATTGCATTCAAAACCTAAGCCAACAATAAAACAAAATTGTCTTTCAATTGCAATTCAGGACCAAAACTGTTTTGGAACTCAAAAGCCGTGAAAACTAATTATTGAACGATTGAAACAAATAATTCATTTTAGAAACTGATTCACAATAGAAATAGCAATGAAAAGGATATACGAAACCATTGAATACTTGCAAAAAATGTCTATCAAAACAAACAATAGACTCATTCATTGACTCAAATCCTCAAACATTTGATTCTAAATAAACAAAAAATTTCAGATATTTATTCAAAACAGAAATAAGAGCAGAAAAAAGTGAAACATAACTTCAAAGACAACCAAAAAGTCATTAAAAATTAAAAACAAAAATTATTTCTAACCTAAAGTCAGACAGAAATCATTTTAAAATAAATTATTATAAATTCCAAACAATTATTCTTTCCAACAGTTTTCGCCCAAAAAAGAATCAAAAAACTTAACCAAATGTTAAACAATGACTGAAAAAATCATTAGACAAATCATATTTCATATCAAAAGTTGTGCTGTTTTTGTCAGTTTTTATGAGTTTCATAACCAAATGGAAAGCCTTACTAAAGAAAAATTACTCGAAAAAAAAGTTAGTCATTGACTCTCATATCAGATATTATTTCAATAAATTATATTTGCTTTTTAGTGACATATCTTTGAAATTCAGTTCCAATTCATGCTATGAATGAATATTTCAATAGGTTTTAACAGAAAAATCCATTATTTAGTTAATAATATTGAATTTCAATACTATTTTCAGACAAAACACAGTCTTTAGATCTTTAGTCTAAAAATTATATTAAGAATACAATAATAATAATGAAAATTAGTTGACTTTAAAGCGGAAAATAACGAGACTTTAAATTACAATAAAAAGCCATTCAATAGAGTCTGAGAAAGAAAAAAAAGAGAACAATAGAGTCGAGGAATAACTTAAACTCAGAGTTCGTTTGAATTTTAAAGTCATTTTTTGAAAATTCAATAACAATAAGGATATGAGAAGTCCTAATATGAAAGCATTTTCAGCAGAAAATTATATTTGTTTCTCACAAAATACCATTAAATGACAAATATTTGACATTAAATAGCATTGGATTGCAATGAAAGTCATCGCAAACCAGATATTCATCGCATGATTTCAAAGAAGTAAAATAGGAAATGACTTCAAATAAAAATAAATACAAAAAAATGAATTGAAATGAAGATTCAATTGAAGCGATGAATTCAATGATTCATTAAACGATAGTCGCCTCAATCTATGGCTCCGTTTTTCAGACTTTTTTCAAATAAGACTTATTCAACAAATGGTTTTCAAACCAAACCGAAGAAAAACCAAACAAATACTAAAATTCATTTAAAAAGTTATTCAAACAAACAATCAATCAATTGATTGAATAGAAGTTTAAAATTTAAACTTTAAATTCAGAGACAATTTCTTAACGAAATTCGCATTTATTTAATGAGGATTTGAATGAAAAACAGAATAAAAATCCATTAAAACTGAATTCAGTCCAAAGACAATATGCCCTAAAAATGAGATCAGAGACTAAAATGAAAGACAAGTCTTCTATGGCTAACCGATTGATTATCACCATAATTAGGGTTCATATGCGTGGAGGGACTGAAGAGTGGGTGCGAACAGTTCTGGTCGACCATCAGAGCAACAAATTGGCAGAGAATAACACTAATAGAAACCGAACATCACTTACAGGACATGACATTTGACGACTACCACGAATTGGCCGACACTTCCAATCTGTTCCGGCTGTTGGAGGCCAAGAAATGCGAGACTATAATCAAGAACTTCTTAGGCTTTCAGTCCACGTCTGGCACCTCTTAATGAAGACAATGTTATCACTAAAATCAGGTAATCAGTGGTCAGTTGCAAGGATGGTCTTGGAATGAGTTGAGGGCTGAGCTTTTAGATCAATTGATCACATCTTCTAAACTAAAACAGAAACTATTCCATTGATATCTGAGTCCGAAAACAACTTTTTGCTTGTTATCACTATTTTTCTTCTTGTATTGCATTAAATTGAAAATTTATTTTTGATTTTCTCAGCGATTAAATAACGATTGAATTACTCGACACTTGACTCGACACAAAACTCCCATTTTTTGCTCCTTTTTTAAAACAACTCTTGAGTTGTGTTTACTGTTTCTGTTTATGACATCAATGTGTTGCAAAGCGGCAGCCATTTTCTCTGTTCACTATTTTCCCTATTTATTCAATGCAATTGTTCTACAAATTATTTTATGACTTTGTACCGTATGTCGTGTGAGTCAGAATTCAGTTCAAAGCCTGGCCTTCATATACATAAACTACGGTCTTTACAAACTTTAATCTTGATTTTGAACATTGCTGGCCAATTTCCCGGGGGACTTTGTTTAATTTATTCTGGTTATATTATTGAATTTGATTATACTCTGGTTACTTTTTCTATTTATTTAATTGTTAAACTAATTAAAAAATTGTTTTTGTTTGTATTACTGTTTTATAATTAATAATTATTTAAAAAATGATTTTGCTCAATTTGTTTATTTATTAGATCAAATAAATACATTTCAGTTGTAAGTTAATTGAAATTATCTTTTGAAATAAATCACCTTGTTTATTTAAGACTAGGTTGGGAATTGTTCCAGTTTCTCATAGTTAAACTATTAGTCTATTAACTCTGCTTTAATAAGAGTGAGATAAGAGCCAAATCTAAACTACCATAAATAAACAGGTTTTATCGATACATAAAAGCGGTTCAAACTTTTTTGCATGCGTGTATTTTTTAAGAAAGCACTCTGATATGAAGAGTTAGCTGATTAACTAAGCTATTCGAGGAATTTTGCCAGACTAAAGTCTAAATTGACTTCGATTAGTTTGATTAATGATAGCAGTTTTTAAACTTAGTTAACGGTATTTCAAGTGAACCGAAAAAGTTTTCCACAACCACTCCCTCTGTTGTCCGTTCGTCACAGTGTTTGTGAACATCTGTGACGACAACTGAGCCATAATTTGGAGCGAAGGCCTGTCATTGGCTGAAGGCCTGTAATAACAGCTCCGGCTCTGAGTCTGCGCTCAAACTGTTACTCAGTTTTTAAAAAGTTAAACCAAAAACACGTTAGAAATCAAAGAACAAAACAAAACATTCATTTGATTTGATTTTGCAAAACAATTGTCCCTCGAATTGAACGCCAATTATGGACTCAAAGCCTGAAGAGATGGACACCAGTGAAGAGCCGATTGTCGAGCAGATCCCATCGGTGGTGAAGAGCCATTTTCCGCCACATCTGCAGCCCAGGAATAAGAAGCCTTTGGAGGCGTCCAAAGGGGTGAACGGCACGGCCACCGCTTCCACTCCCGCCGCTGTAAGATATTATCACTCAAACTGTTCCCATTAACTGATTGCAGGCCTTATCCTCCAAATAGCTTTGAATTGCAATTGATTTTTATCAGTATTTTTGCTTAAAGTCTTCCGAAGTGGTGGTAAACCACTAAATGAGACAATCTGATTGAAAATGTCTTTGTGACCATTACATCTGTGCATCTGTTGAGGCAGTTCTTTAATGTCTGTCTTCACAATCAATGATTAATCTGTGGTTTCACTGATTAGTTTGCAATCAATTAAAACTTGTTTTTCATAACAATTATGGAAACAAATGTCTTAAACGTCTGTTTTGTTGCCAAAATCAGGTAAAACGTCGCCAAATGAGCAAATGGTTTAACTCTCCGACAGACGCCTTCCTGAGTCCCTGCACTCAAAAGCTAATGAAACCGAAACACGACACTCAGGCCATTCAACCATTGAATTTGGATGGTCTGGAGAACGACGAACACCTGTCAGTCCCTAATAGCTCTTAATTACCACTAATATGATCCTAATTTTGTTTTCACTACAATTTTATTCACTATTTTTAAGTCATTTGGTTTTAGATTAGTTTTTCATTAAGTCTTTGATTTTGATTTGATTTTAAAATAAGTAATTTGAAACAGAGCTCACGTTTGGGACACTCTTTGTATACATTTTAATTGTATTCGAATTTTAATTAATTTTCAAATATTTGTTTTTCATTTTTAATGATTATTCAGTTTTTTCCTATCAATTGATTATTATATAATCGGAAGAAAATATTTAAATATATGATTGAAATCCAAGCGATTGACTGCCAAACAATTGTAATAAAGTTCTTGTAATTCAATTCACCAATAAATACACGTTTCAGTATATCTTCTATTCAGTGCTGACCACTCTTTCACTCAATTCTATGTTCAAAATAAAGTTCTGCTGAAGTGTTTAGGCATTTACCCTTTTACCTGACCTTTAAGGGCCGGTCCTTATAAGTCATTTTTCCTGGGAAGGTGGTCTTTATAGATGATCTATAAGGACCTAGCAATATTCTGAGACCGGTATAAAGACATGATTTTGAAGACCGAAAAACAGATTTGAACTGAAATTAATTGATTTGGAGACCGGTCTGAGTGTTACACAGAATAATTGAGAGCTATTTCACTGAATTAAATGACCGGTCATTGTATTGAATTGATTATAAGGACCGGTACTAATGCCTAGAACTAATGCCTAGAAGAAAGTGGTCCATATAAATGATCTAATAGGGCCTAGCAAACGATTGCTTGAGGCCGAAATCTTCGAAATGACTTATAAGGACCGGTCCTTAAAAGCCACGAAAAAGGGTAATCAATTTTTAGGCTATATTTTGGACGATCCCTCTCAGCCCAGCATTTTATCGAACGGTTTGACTGAAAAAAAATTGATAAAAAATATTTTCAACGGACTTAACGGTCGAAACACTCGACTTATCTATTCTTTGAAAGAAATGTTTGATCAGAGATACAAATGCAATAAAGTCATTTAATGATAAAAATTGTTTTAACAAGCATAATTATTAGATAATAACAGAACCTAAAATAAAATTGCCAATCCTTGTGCAAGAGTACTATGTATGGCCGATTTTTTAGTTTAATTGGATTTCGGTGGTTAATTAAGCTTGATGATTAATTGATATTAGACTTTTATAGTTTAATCGCAACTAAAATTTTGGCCAAGCTGTAATTGGATAAGAATTACATGTTTGAGGAACCTATGGATCAACTGTCTTCAGCATCATTGAATAATCAGACATTGTCTTCAAGTAATGTCTCAACATTTCTTTAATTATCTAAAGTGCTGTTACAGAACCCGGAATTGTTGTCAAGGTTAGTTGCTCAGAACAAGTTCAAATAATTATTGGCAAACTTTATTCAAAAAAACAAATTCAATAATAATTAAATTAAAATAACAAAAGTATTTCTTATCTGACACTTAATTCAATATTACATTTGATATAATCGAAGTCAATTTGAGTGAATTTAAAATGAGGACAATTTGTTGTATGAAATAAGAATTAAACAGATATTTATAATTAGAGGGCAAAGACTGCATTTTCATCCAATGCCTATGTCTTTCGGGTGAAGACTTCTTGAGATAATAATTAATTCATAAATAATTTATTACTGATTTCTGTATTTTTTTTCTCACTTCAACACAAAGTATTGGTTTTGAAATCCGAGTCACTTTTCGGATGAATTTCTTCTATTAGTCTCAAAATTATTTTTGGAGAGTCGACAGTGAAAAACAATTTACAAATTAAAATAAATTAAATCACAATTAAGAGTAAAATACAAACTCTTATAATAATAATTATAAATAAAAATGAATACAATTTATCGGAAACACAAAATAATTCTTTGATTTAGTCAATGGATAGTTTTTTTAACGGAAAATCAATGGAAAGTTTCTTTACGTATTTGTTTTACTCTCAAGATATTAATGGATTTTGTCGTTTCTGTCAATGTGTTAATGATTTCTATCGAAGAGATATGTCATTGAAATTTGTTTTAATTAGTTATTCCGAACAAAAAACTATATAAACCAGGAAATTCTCATAAAATTCAAAACTATATATGAACAATTTTTTTTCTTTAATGTTCTGAAACTTCAGGCGAAGTATAAAAAACAAAACTCTTATTACAATCGACTGATATCTGGATTTCTAAAGGGATTTTTTGTTTTACAATTGAAGCATTAAGTCTTTTTGCAAGTATTTACAGTAATTATTGATTTTTTATACACTCCAACCTCTCTATTATGCAAGTGGAGAGTCGCACAGAATAGAGCCTAGACGTGAGGGAGAGGTTGAAGAAACATTTGGAAAATAGTCTCAGATTTAATTGAATAACATATTGCTGGAGCAAATAACTAATTTGTTAGACCAAGATCACTATCACGACAATGACTTAGATAATCGTTCTGGTCACTGGAACAGGAATGTGCACTACAGCTCAGCTTTTATATGAATGGTCACGGAATGGATCCATTAGATGACAGTCTATTTTATTATTTGATTATTTTGGACATTAGTTTTAATTCAACTATGTCCAAGGACAATTTTAGACTTTTCAGGAAAATCTAGAAGGTTCTGACCAGGTTAAACTAAATAGTGATGAACTATTTAAGAAAAGAAAAGTACAAGAGCATTTTACATTCCTATATAATTGTAAAATCTAAACAAAATTTACAAAATAAGAGCAAAATATCTATCAAATGTCCCAACTTTTGACTCCATCGATAAGAGCCGAGTGCTGCACATCCCTGGTATTAATGAACAGATGATTTTGATTTCTACAAAAGTATCTAAAAGTTTGTCCAATAGTTTTAAGAAATGAAGAACTTTTTGGAGAACTATTGAACTGAAAGTTATTTTCTTAATATAAAAGTTGTTTCCGAAAAACCGGAACAAAACAGTGTCTGTGTAACAAACAGAGGGGTTGAGGGGACCCACAGTTCTCCACTTAAATGATTACAAAAGAATTGATGTAAATATCGATTAAAAATTGATTGCTTTTAATGCAATCAATAGTTAAAGAGAATTAAAAAAGTTTTTCGATTCGTTTTTATCCTAAACTTTGGGTTTCAATAAATAATTTCCAATAAAATTCAGATTAATATTTGGAGACAAAACCGGAGACGACAATCAAAGAACAGCAGTTGGAGAGCCCTCAACAGCAGTGGTGATAAGTACCAGTCCTTTTCAAGAGAGGCAAGTCCTTAAAACTCAGACTCGAGTGAAGTGCAATTATATAACCGAAAATAAAGTGAAAAAAATATCTCTTCAATCACACTCCTGGTCTTTTTTTGTGAACATGGCTTAAATTAGCACTGATTTTGATAGAGCTTTGAGAGCTCACAAAATCTGCATGCTCACAAACCCAGACAAGGCGTGTAAAACAAAAATATAATAAGAGTTTCATTTTGGAAAATTTGAATAATTATTATCAATAAGTGTTAAGTGTTTTGAAATTACATTAGTTTTGAATGAATCAAAGGTTTTGTTCGGCGAAACAAACGATAGAATGGCTTCAATTGTATTCTCATTTCAATAATTAACTAATAATTTGTTACTTTTCATCCAAAATATATATAAATTAAAATTAATTAAATTAGTTAACTGTTAATATAACATAACCTGGTGCTCTTCTTGACTGAATTCGTTGGGCTTTATGTGCTGTTCGTGCGTTTCCCGACTATCGAAGAATCCGACGCCGTCGGACACCATATCGACGTTTTCCTGGACTTCTTCCACGAATATGTCGTACATTTCGGCCCCGTTTTCGTGACATTCGAGTTCATACATTTGGTTCTCCTCTTCTGTGGCCAACTCTAGTGACTGGTTCTCTGCTTTGTTTAACTGTTCCAACTGTTCGGCCGCTTTACAGGTTTCAACATTCATGGCCTCCACTTCGGCGTCTGTCGGTCCCGTCGACTCAGCCTCCATTTGTTCGGCTACAGGCGGAGGCGCCGGCGGACCGGAAGGAAGCGACGTTTGTGACTTGGGTGCCGTCGCCTCCAGCGCTGCAGCGAAACCGTCCTCCCATTCACTGGTGTCCTCAACCAGAGTTAGAGTAGCGATAATTTTGTCGACTTTCTGCTGAACTTTTTCATGATTGGCGACTAAACTGACTTTTTCTTCGCCTTTTTCCTAATAGTTTCGACCAATTTTTAGTCAATTTTTCAAAAAAGAGTTTAAATCAATGAAAACTGACCTTTAATTTAATCTTAAGACTATTGAGCGCTCTTCTCATTTGTGCCAATTGGTCCTCAAACTCTTTCTTTTTGGCTAGAAGGCTGTCCCTTTCCTCGCGCTTCTTTGCCAGCTTTTCCTCTGCCTTTTTCCGGACAGAGTCACACTTTGGACACTTGGGAAGGGCCGCCTTTTCGGTGATGTCGGCTTTGGTTGTGACACAGGTAGCGTGGAATAAGGTCTTACATGGCTTACAGAACAGAATGGAATCGCAGTCACATTCGCACAGTTCGTCGCACACGAAACAGTTGGCCGACAAGAACTTTCCAATACTGGTCACGATATATACACCTATAGGACAGACACACACTCAACAAACCATTCAACAAATATGAGAATCAGGTCCATACCGGGTGATATCTCAGTCTGTTCGACCCCAATTGACTTGGGATTGGAGCCACTGCTCAGGTATGTAGTCTTTGAGCTCTGGGTAGTAGTTGTTGTTGTTGTTGTTGTTGCCGTTTCGGTGGTGGTGGTGCTGTTGTTTGTTATGAGGAGTCGTCGTTTGGCTTTACGTTCGGCTAATTCTAGTTTAGTTATTCGTTTGGCTTCGAGCGCCGCCGACGAGAACTGAGGGTTGGCTGTCGTCCGGCGCTTTCGCTCACATTTACGGCTCTGGAGTTCAGTCAAAGTCTCTTTCGTTACCAAACCTTTAGAGGGACCATAAAAACAATCAAAGATTGAATGAAATACCGGAGACATACCTAAAGACATCATAAAGTGGTCCTTCATTTGCTTGTCTGTGAGCTTAGGGGCAGTCCTACTGTTGCTGAAGCTCTTCAGTTGTGGCACTTTTGGCGATTTGGAATTTGAACGAATAAGTATTGATGTCGAATGAGGTGACTGTGCAGTTGTGGATGACTTCAATGGCTGTGCCGTCGGCCCCGACTGGCTCTTCGGGTCGGCAGACGGCGGCAGTTTAACCATTGGCTTCATATAATTGATGACACTCTTCTTGGGCACAACCAGAAGCTTGTTTTTCATTGAACTGTTGGCCACCGGCACCAGAAACTGGGTCTGGCCGGTGATCGACTTGATGGCCAGGGCCGGCCTCTTGATTGACTGGGAATTTATTGCTAGACCTTGCTTATTACCCAATTGGGGAATAATGAGGGCCGGCCTCGAAATCATTGGCTTTATTTGCGATTCACTTTTATTACTATTATTTAAATTATTATTAATATTTAGGACAGAGTTTTCCAAGTTCTGGTCTTTGGCCTCCAAGACCTGTGCCGTCTTGTCCTTCAGGACTATCTGCTGTTTGTAGGACTGGATTTGGTTTTTCTAAGATTTAACCGAAAAAAGTTTCGTTAAACTAAACCATTATTTCAATTAAAAGATTGTTTCAATCAATTGAACAAAAAGTTTGCTCTCAATAAACAACGTCTGCAATAAACTGACAAAAGTATTGGTCGGACTGAATGACCAGTCTTTTGGACAGACAGCGCACTGGTGGCCAACCCTAACAAATGGCTAATTATCACCAGGATATAACTAGCACAATAAAACCAAACAAGGAAGCTGCTAGATTAAGCTGGCTGTCTAAATTTGACTAGAGCTTTTATTAATCTTTAATTAGAGTGGGAAAACCTATTAGGGTGCTTTTTACTCGAGGCCGCCATTTTGCCTCCCTGCAACATTTCCTTAACTCGTCAGAAAAACTTTGCAAAAAGTCATCCTGGTCATTTAAAAACAGGTCAATACAAAAGACTAGCGCTTCCTTAGTAACAAAGTTTGTAACAAGCAAGTTTTAAGGAAACAAATAATCGATTTGCAAGTTAACAAAACTGCCATTTTCTACACTTTTTTTGGCCAAATGTTTGTTAATTAAACTTTAGATTTACTATAAAAATCTGATTAAACTGTTTTAGGGAAGTTGTTCTGGCCTTCCATCTGTTCGGACCATAAGGGGTGGTTAGCAATGATATATTGAAAAGGAGTAATGCAATCGATGGCGTCCTTACCTGTTCTTCAGACAACACTTTAATACTATTTTGTAATTCATGTAATTCTTTCTGCAAAACGAGATTCTGTGGGAAAGAAGTCACAAAATATTAGTCAAAATAATTACAGACTTTTCTCATTAACACAAAGACACTGAAAAAGGCGATTAAAAAGCTATTAATTGAAGGAAAACATTGAAAATATTTCAACTGATTTGAGAGAAAATAAAAAAAATTTGAATTACGTCTGAATTGAAATACTTTGTTAACTCAATATTGACTGAAAAAATGTGTCCTAAGCTCTAATGACCATGCTGGAAAGTTCTAAAAATCTGACCATTTTCCTGTTTCAACTAGTTTATTACCAAGGACAATTATAAAGAATAAGTTAAATAATTAAAAAATGAGTTTACTCATAAAAGAGAAACAATTGAAGAGGAGTTTACCTGAGGATCGGTTTGTAGTTTAGAGACAGCGATCTAAGAGAAAATCAAATACAAATAAATTACAAATAATTGTTTAATTGAGGCTCAGATATGGGGAATACCATGTGAGAGAGCCAGCAACAGAAATATTGTTCAGTTCAGCAAACTATTGCCATGTGATAAGTTAATCACCTATCTTATTTAACAATTATGACTGCCTTCATGTTTATCAATAAAAGTTGTGTTTCTTATAACAAAAATGTCTGACTGTTTGTTACGAGTTTGTTCCAGAAGGGGCTCTTAACTCAGTCCCCGGACGGCCAGTTCTTAAGCATAGCCACAAATGGCAGGCACTGTTCAGTTAAGTGGCCATGTTCATTGCCTTGGAACAATGGACAAGTTTTAGTAATGGAGGCCGACTCCCAGCCCTCTAATTAGTACTAAGTATATGAATGATCCCAAAGCACTAAAAATTTCTCAATTTTCCTCTTTATAAAAATTTCCACTATTGAAAAGGTAGATTCATTGAAAATTCAAAATAAGCCAGCACAAAATCAACCCTGCTCACCGTATTCTAGTAAAATGATGGTGGAAAGGGCCAAAATTCTTGACTATTCATAAACTAGCAAAAATTTAAGGCAACTGAAACTGATTTTCGAAGCGATTAAATAATTAATAACAAGGGAAAGGAGGGGGCGCTAACAGGCACAGCCAGGCGCTTAATTGCTCATTTTAGGTGATTTTGCTCGGTCAAAGTCTGGGTAAACTTTGTTGACATACCTGATGGGCCAGAATTGTCTTCTTTAGCTGCTGTTGAATAGCGAACAAGTCTTGAGAAGACATTGTTATCCAATATTTGGTTCAGATTTTCATTCATTCACTGACAGCACAGACACTCACTGGTAGAGCACTGACTGACAAAACAGTAGTTCTGTTCAACAAAACTAATTATTAATGTTTAATATTAAGACAAATAATTTTCAAACGAGAAAATTTTTGCCCAAATGTCCTGCGATAGGCTTTCATTCAATTCTTTCTATAAGTTTATTGATTTGAAATCAATTCAATCAACGATTTAGTCTTTAATTAAAAAGTAAACCAAAACTTAAAAGTCAATCAAAACACTATAGCTTTGAGAATAAGTACGAAACGCTCTTATTTGTTGACGTTTGCTATTCAGTTAACATAAGCTTTAGGGAACAAATAGTTTGTTGCAGTTGTACTTGGGTTCCCTTGATTTTAACAGTTTGGCGCAGGTCATGTAAAGTATTCATCGCACTTGCACTTGGATTAATTCTCAATAGCACAGAAATATAGTTTTTGGACGACCAGAGCGCAGTTCTCTTAACTATATAGATTCACTATCAGAACTGTGCCCCACTATCCAGTCCTCCCCCAATTAGAACTCCATGAACTTATGCTTTTCTAATTGAAAATGCCCTACTCAATTAATAGTTCTTGATAAAAATCACTGATTTTTTCAAATTTAATTTCAGGAACAAATTAATTAAAGTGATCAATGACTATTTTCATGATAAATTCCCAATATTCAATATAAATCATGCCCAAACTATTAGTTTATAATTTTTCCAATATTACCTTGTTTAAATTTTTTTATTGCTGTTTTTCAAAAATTTTATAGCTTCAGATTGGGGGCAAATCAGGTTTGAATAAGTTAATTTCCGATCGAGCTATTTTTTTGTGCTAGTCAAAAAGTGTCAAGGTAGTGAAACTGCGCACAAAAAATCAATAAAAGTTTGCCAGAATGGGTTGTGCGAGTGGCCTGAGCTCAGGTGTGAATGCTTGTCTACCAGTTTATATTTAAAGAAAAAGTAAGCATAAAATTTGTTGAAACAATTTTTCAGTAAACTAACCAAAAGTAGAATAATTTTTTTTCAATGTTTGTACTTGTAATGCATTTTTTTAGCGTTTGATTGTGGGGGCGCTCCAACAGCTCCCGACTGCTTATTAATATAAAAACATTGAAATTATATGGCAAAATGGATGATTGTGCAAAATGATTGTCAACCCCTTCCCCACCATTCATAGAAAACGTAGAACGGGGTGTCTCAGTCGATTCTATTTTAGCAAGCTCGTTCTGTAAGGTCAGCTCTCTTGATTAAGAATTTTGCATTTTTCTGAACAAGAATGTTCTCTTTGGTAGAGAAGTTTTATATAAATAAAGAAAATAGAGCGGGATATCAATCATTGTGAGTGACAGCTCTCAGCTCAAGGAGAGGGTATAAAAATATAGAGTGTGTGCGCTCTTCACAGAAGACCTGAGTTTTAGGGTTTCCTTTTTCGTTACGTTATATTTACTCAGTTTTTAGTTACGTTTTATAAAACAATTTGTTATTTTAGTTCTAATTTATAGTTCTGTTATTTATCCAAGCTTATTATCACGCAAATCTTCGTTAAAGTCATTTCATTTGTTGAGCTAATCTAGTGATCATGCTCAATAACTTTAGTTATTGACGTTAAATCAAATTAGACCAAGTTTGTAAAGTTAATGCACGCGAAGCATTTTCCAAATGAATGAACAGTTTTGGGCAATAGTGGCGCCAATTTTGAACTTGCTAATACAATTTGTTTCGAGTAGTTAAATAATTTATCTTGATTAAAGCTTAAACATTTTAATTAAATTTTAATAGAATAATTTATTATAGTTCATAAAATTAATAATTATACAAGAATGTTTGTGATGTTTATTTAATAAAAAACATTCAACAGGTTATTTTTAATCAAGTATGACCAAGCTAGTTTATTCAATATTCAAATTCATTAATTATTTGATTAATTAATTGAAAGTCAAATTTGTTTCAGATATCAATTTTAAATTCCAATATAATCAGTTAAGTTTCAATTATCAGGATCTAATAAAACTAGATCAATTTTTAATAAATCATAAGATATTACAATAATTATGAACTACGACAAGAAAGACCAAGATTAGTGGCCACTTATAAATTCAATTGAGCTTGTTAAGCTCAAGGATAATGGGACTTTTTAACAGAGGTTGGTTCATGGTGTGCCACCTTGGCCATCATTCAACAAGTATTCACATAAATGAGAGGAATGGCTGTTCATTTTAGTTGACGATCCGGAGCCGACTGCTCTTCTTGGTCTTGCACTGGTCGAAAGGAATCAGATCAATACTGAAGACTTTGTTGGGACCGACTTTGCACTTGACGTTCGAGATCTGGTCTTTGAACTTTTGCTTATCCCTAACCATCCAATAGGACTTGCAATCACAGGCCAGAGGGTTGTCGCCCAATCTGATGGTATTCTTCTTGTGCTGTTTGAGGAAAGGGGCCCAAATTCGTTCGTCCAGAAAGTTCAACTGATGGTTCCAGTACAGTTCCAAATGGATTGGACGCTTGGCGTTGAGGAAGACCCCTCTCTCGAAGCTGGTATTGTTGAGCTGATTGTTGCCCAGATATATGTAAAGGGTCTGATTGGAGCGCTTCTCGAAGTCGAAAGCGTTGGCCGGAATGTAGTCAATCCTCTGATGGCTGAGATATAAGTGCCTCAAATTGTTTAAGTAATAGAAGGCATAATTGCCCACAGATTTGATGAACCCGTTGTTAGTACTGAACCGATTGAAGTTCAGGTCAATCAGTTCCCCATTGAGTCCGGGTATTTTGCCGAAACCAACCGACGGAATCATTTTCAATTTATTCCGGTTCAGCCAAATCTTCTTGGCCTTTACCAGAGAACTGAGTGCATCGAACAGGCCGTTGACGTACGTGTCTTCGCCCACCTGTGACTCACCGATGATCACAAATTCTTCGACGGTTTGGGTGTTTTTGCCGAAAGCATTGGCAGATATTCTGCTTAAACTGAGGGCGTCTTTGATTGTAATCTTTTTGAACGTTATATTTGACGTGAAATTGTCTTCGAGTGCTGTGACGGCAGTGTTGTTCATAACAAGTTCGTCAAACATTTTGCCCTGATCATCAGCCAGAACCATATGTCTGTCCAAGTTCTGGAAGATAGCTCTGAGGTCATAGTTAACATCGCCCTCACAGACGATCACCTCGTCGTCAACACATCTGCACGGCTTCAGCCACTGTTTTGGTGGACAGTTAGCGCACAGCACCTGTCGCTTAGATGAAAGTAAAACACTTAACACAATTAGGAGCAGAATGATTGGTGTCTGCGAGGACTGACCTGGAATTTAAAAATAGAGATTAAAACGGTTTAAATATCAGTTTTATTAAACGAAAAAAACTTTTCCCACTCTTGTATGTGAACTCTGGAATGGGTTAACGCAATTCAAGTTTTTACTCACGTTTTGCCTGTCTTTTCATTTTTTAAAAGATTCTCATAGATTCAAATAAAAATTATCTATCATTTGATTTATAATTTTGATTGAATAAAATCAGTCACTAATCAAATGATATTCAAATTAAAACGCAGTCAAACACTCTTTAAGTCTTTTGAATAACTAATAAATGTTTTATAAGTGTTTCTGATTATAAAAACTCAAAACTTCTCTTCACTCTTCAATTTCACCTTCGATTTTGTCGGAGATTCAAATCGAGGTCATGTCTAACGAGTATGTCTTAAAACAGTACAGTTTATCCCATTTAGTGCTCCTGGATATGTGTGTGAGTGATGGAAACACATATATTAATAAGGCATTAATTAGATAGTGATCACCTCACTATTCCAGATCCAAGTCTCTCTCTCTCTCTCTCTCTCTCTCTCTCTCTCTCTCTC